>VXCM01002203.1:67074-202392 GCA_014773175.1 Lucifuga dentata | reverse complement strand
TGATGGGAACGAACTCTGTAAAATACATATAGCATTAATTAAAATATATATTAAATTATAAAAACACAACTTAATGATTCTGACAATCTGTAGGCCAGCAGAGAAGGCCTTGCTAACCCTGATGGCCCACCACTGAAAAACCCTCCATCTGTTTCACACTAAGTTGTCACCTATTCTATTTTGTCATTCATTCTATTTTATTTATTATTCATCTACAATTTTGTCTCATACATTCTCTTTTTGTCTTTACATTTGATACAGATCACTGCAGAAGGAAGATTATTACTACTTAAGTTTATGTTTCATTGAACAACAAAGAATCTTGGCTGCTCCATTTGTGTCTTTATTTTATTGCATGAATGCAGTTTACCACCTAGACTAGCAGACTTAAACTGCATACTTACACATTTACCTGATCAGCTGGATTCATTAAAAGCCATCTTGTGCTTGCCTTAAGAGGACGAGCAATTATTTGAATCCACAGCAGCTCCAGAGAAGCTGATTGTGTGTATGTCCTGACATTGGAAAAAGTAAATAAACCATCACATCATTTTTGACATTAATATTGAACATTTTCATTAAGAGCAGATATAAACGACAACTTCAAGTTCCAATACTTTCATGTAGTGTCAAGATAAATCTATTTCACTTTAAACGTGTGATTTTGTAGAAAAGGGATTTGCAGACATGTCGTCATGATATAATCTTTAATGCCTATACATAGATTTCCCTCTGGAATGTTGCACGTTATCATTATCGGTTTTGGACAGAACAGACAGGTGGGGAGTTTTGGTTGGGTCACGAATAAATTAATAAAAAATAATAAATAATAGAAAAATCTTTTTCATACACAGCCACATATAAAGTTCTACATATCGAATACAACAGGACAGTTAAACCATTTCACGTTTTTCACATACTTTATGATATACTGCACTTTTGGCTGACGTACAGAAAAGCAAAGGGTTATCACACGTAACCCTGGTGCTCTGAGCCTTTGAATGTTCCCGAGAGTGAGGGTGACCCGGATTCTTCAGACCGGGATCGTGTCATATTTATCAATAATTATCAGTGATTTGCAGCCTGTATGCAGGTTACAATCAATTCTAAGAAATACTGATAAATGTATTGGATCTGGTCATGCTCTTTTTTACAGGATCCTCAGCTTCGTTAAATCCCTTTTCTCTTGCATTTGACACGATGCTGCCGGACAATATTTATGTTTTAAAGCCAACAAACTGCACACTTTACAGCAGAGGAAAATAATCGGTTAACGTTAACACTCTGGTAACAACAAGGTTTGGGCTGAGTTTTCCACAAATGCATCTTTTGACAAAGTCCAACTTACAGTTAGAGTCAAAAACACCGTTTATGCCAAATGTTTTACATCCACGATAGTATTTTTAGATAATTTAGATCAAATTTCCCTCCTTACCAAAATAATAAAACGACATATAACCCCTTATACTATTACTTATACTACCCCATATACTATATTTTCAGTATCAACACTGAAACGTTGAAATGATTCTGCTTTCCTGGCAATTAATTTGATCTTTTCATTTTTGTTCTTTTCGTTCCTACAGTTAGACCTACATGAAAAGTCGGTGGATCATCGTAGCCATAAAAATTCAAATTCATCCTCTGGGAACCATGAAAATCTGGCTGTTAAAAGGTGTGTGTGTGTGTTTGGGGAAACACAGCCCTGGTCATTCAGTACAGTTTCAACACTACTGCACACACATTCACATGCATTCTCAACCTGCTCACACACATCCATATGGCTCACCCATGTCACTCTGAACACACAAACAGTTTAGTTTTCTACACCCAGGAGTCCGGGGAGCCGGTGAACTTGTTGGCCCTGTTTGAAGGCCTCCGCGTGGTGGAGTAGAAGTCCACGTAGTTGGTATTGGCTTTGAATCGGAGAGACTGGCCAGCGTAGCCGTCAGGGGAGGTCGGGGTTAGGTGGACCGGGTCGTCGTCAAAGTGCTCCTCTCCGTAGCCTTGTGGGGACGACAGGTACATTCTGTAGCTGTTGTAGTTCTTCCTGTCCAGCTCGTCGTAGAAGAGTTCTGGATGCTGGGGGAGCAAAAATGTAGTGTTTTTTCCCCAACTAAAATCCACTAAATTCAGGCTTTTAGTAAATACTACCCGCCGGCGGGTTTGAAATGCACGACATTATAACTGTTTAAAACTGCACAAAGGGCATTTTTGAGTTCCCCTACATATAGCCATGATTGTGCTGTTTCCAGAAAAGTGCAGGACTTGCCTGTACAGTGAACAATGAGCCCACAGTGAGTAAAACCACTTGGGTTTCAGGGGGTTAAACATAAAGATTTCTGGACTCGCAGGTGCTTCAACATTTTTTCTGAATGTTTTATTTTCTTACCTGAGACCTTCTCAGATCGTCTCCTGATTGGGAGGAATATGTCCCTATGAAATATGGGGTTTTCTTCTCAGACCCTGAGGTGGAAAATGTAAACAGAAAGGGAAAAAAAAATCATATTTTTGGATTTCTTGTATTTTCTTGTATCCTTGACCATTTGCAGCTGGACAAAGCACCAAAAAGTCTGGTGCTGCATGCTGTACATCACCTGATGTGACTGACCTGTGTGCTGCTGTTTGTGTAAACTGTTGTCTCCATAATACGTTTCGAGTTGCATAGATGACTGCGCCCTCTGGTAGTTTGAGCTGTGTCGTCTTATCCCGAGCATTGCTGGCGAGGATGTTGCACTTCCACCTGATGAAAAAGAAAAAAAATCCAGAAAAAGGTCAGAAAATTTCCAAATTTTGTACATAATACTTTGACCTAATCACAGTATCTGTCACCTGATTGGATGACAGGGGACATCTGTAGTGGGCTGGTGGGCAGGGTAGGCTGGGATCGGTATCGGTCCCGCTCCAGCGTGGACACGGGAGTGATGAAATGGGTGTAGTTCCACCCGTCCTGTGGAGACAAAGTCATCAGGATCACCGTTTAGATTTGTTAATATATCCTGGTGATGTGTGTTTTTCAATGTGTGTTTGTGTGTACCTGCTTGTAGAGGCTCCGCAGCTCTCTGTACTGCCAGAGTGTGTTTAACACCTGAGCCGCAGCCTTCACAACCTTCATGGAGTACCTGCGACACGAACACAAGAACACACGGAACATGTGACCATCAGATTACTGCTCCTCCACCTAAAAAACCAAAATTTGTTCAATGACGCTTACATAAAGGCCAAATGAGGGTAACATAAAGGTAAGTGGAAATAAAAGTAGGACTATTAAAGGTTAAAAACTGTTCAACTGTGAATAATCTAAAATAAAGATTTAAAAACATAAAAGGGTGTGTGTGGTTTTCTGTCATTTCGTACCCTTTCCCTCGTCCTTTGCTGATGTCTACCAGCTTCTCAATGCCGCCGCTGTCAGCTAGAGCTTTGGCATTCTCCATGTTGCGGCTGGTCACCTCGTGCAGCGTGCAGCAGACCGACGCCACCGTATCGTCTGACAGCACGGAGGGACTACTGCCAGGCAGCCGGTTCACCAGATCCCGCATGGCGTACTTTCCTGAACACAGAAGAACAAATAAAACATTTAGACCGACATGTAAAGATTTCAGATCTGAACTGTGATCAAACTCAATATCTTCTGTCTTATTCTACTTTTGTCCGGATTTTAAGTAAAATATATTAATCAAACACCTTTTTATTTCTAGACAACATGTTATTGTTGTCTAGAATCTAGTCAAAAATGGAGATTCTGCTCAAGTTCAGAGGGTCAGAACAAGATGGAGAAAACACAATTTTGAATTGCAATATATCTGTTTTCCACAAGATGGCAGAATATCATCATTCAGAGCAGGCTGGAATATATAAATCATTATATAAATATATAATCAATCAATGAAGAAGCATCAAGAATAACCAACAACCCTGATTTCCATGGTTCCTTGTGCATAATCACTTTTCCCACTGAGTTTGGATGTGTGCCTGTGTTGCTTTCGCTGTGTAAGTGTGTGTTTGCACCTATCAGCTCCTTGTTGCGGCTGTCCAGCGCCATGTTGCGGAGAGCCGTGGCGACGGAGCACACCACCCGATCGTTGTCCATCCTCAGCAGCTCCACCAGGATGGGGAGACCTTTCTCCTTTCGCACCGCTGCTCGGATGTAGGCTGAGAACTGAGAACACACACACAAAACAGAATGAGCTGACTTCACCCTGCAACTCCAAAATTAGACAATTTGAGTCATTTTTTCTTGACAAACAAATAAATCCAATCTTCAAAATCCAGGGTTTATAAGGGCTTCATGAATTTAAACTGTGCATAATTAGTCTATGGCAGAGCAGAAAGGCAGCAGCACACGGAGCAGATGGACCACATACAAATTTGTTGAGAGGAATTGGCCTCACTGATCCTCCTTCATCTGCCGTCTGATCGCCTGCAGCAAAACTATGTAAGTTCCAAAATACAGTTTTCCTTCTGTTCAGTTCAGAAGCCAGAAAGATGATGAAAAACTGGGTCATTACAGCAGCAAAGAAGCAAACGAATCAGATCAGAAATCACATTTTATTGATATGCTGAATTGAAGAACTTGAAGTTCAAGGTCATAAAAGCAGGAAAGAGAAAACAGAATTGATACCTTCCAGTTGCCGGCAGACAGGTTCTGCAGCGACCCGGCGGCGCCCTCTAAGGTGGCAGGGTTGGAGCTCTCAGCCAGCAGGTTGAGGTATGGCTTCACCACCAACGGGTGCCACAGCAGCTCGGCCCCCCTCATCGACTGGGAGAAACCCGGGATCGGGCCGACCCCATCCCACTACGCAACGAACACACACACAGACAAATAAAATGTCACCTTCATTTTACAGACTCTCCAGGGCCGCACAGGAAACCCCCAAATTCACTCGTGCCTTGTCTTCAGGCCAGCCGCTCCTCTTCCTGCCGCGCCTCCTCTTGCCCCAGCAGAGATAGTCCAGGTCCTTAGCCGGGGAGGAGAAGCCTAGCAAGGTGTCCAGCTCCTGGTTGCCTAGGAGACGAGAAGATGGCATCTCCACCTCCAGCCGGTATGAAAGGTTTCTCAGGGTGCAGACGCTGTTCTCCACAATCTGAAGAAAAGGAAGATATAATTTGAAACATGAGTAAAAGTTGATGAGCCTGTTATTATGAACATGTATGTAACATGTTGATAATTACGCCTAAGGGTGGCGCTAGAGGAAAGATTCATGTAATGAACCAAAACAAACAGAAATCTTAGGAGAAATATTACATTTCCTCAGTCATCATGGTGGTGGTGGTTCAAATTAAAAGGGTTCATCCTCTGGTGAGCAGAAATGCATTGATTAGAGGGTAATAAGTTAGATATTAATATTTTGTATGTTAAAATGGCCTAATAGCGGCAGGAGGAGGAGAGGTCAGAGGTCACCAAATCAATACAATTCAACTTCAGGTGATAGTTATATTTGTAAAAAGAAGCTTTTTTAAAGTTGAACAAGGCAGTCCATCCCTGCCAGTGTGTGTAAACACTGTGTGTGTGTGTGTGCATAGTCATGTAAGTGTGTGTGTGTGTGTGTGTGTGTGTGTGTGTGTGTGTGTGTGTGTGTGTGTTTGCACTACCTTGCTGTCGTAATCGGCGGTGCTAACGCAGGCTCTGAGGACGTGGAGCAGAGAGTCCACCAGACCTTCACAACAACGCAGCTGACTCCTCGCCTCCTCCCCTGCTGAGCTCAGGTTCCTCACACACACACACACACACACACACAACACACACAAATTCAGACAGCGGTGCAGTGTGAGGATTCCCCCACAGGGTGGCTTAAAACCTGCCCGGATACAGTAAAGCCGGCAGCTGATCGTCCAATAGGAATCTTGGGCTGCTGCTAATGGGGAGATGACAGCAGAAAACTGCATAACAGCACAGAACTCCCACAATGCATTTCTATACCATCAATACCTCTGTCAATCTGAATGCAGAGACATAGTGGAGGCTTCAGTGTATGGATATAATTTACATGCTACGCTTACAGGGATCCTGTTGCAGGAAATACATACGGTACTCCATTTATAAAGATGAAGCCACAAACAGGCAGCAGCAAATAAAGGTGTTAAATTATTATTATTATTGCACTTATTATTGCACAGAAGTCTATACTCCAGAGGTTTGCTTAATTTTATTTGGAAGAGATACTGGCCAATCAGAGCGCAGTATTGTGACGTATTAACCGTGAATTCATTCATTCAGTGCTAAAGGCTGAGTCAAATAATGGTTATTTAACTGCATTCATTAATCTAAACCCTGTTCCTGAGCTTCAACGAGTAAAATAAAGTTATCACTTTGCCTTTTGCATGTATGCGTGATTGCATTAAATCTTCATTACAGAGCTTCTTGCTGATGGATTACACCATCACGATTATGTGCTGCAGTTTAACAAAATCATTAAGAGCAAAGAGTGAGTAGCAGCGCAGAGGACCAATAAATCCTACATTCATCCTTGCATTTCAAAACAAGAATGGATTTAATAATCTGAAGGCACGCTCACTATTTTCATGGACAAATTAGAAATTATTTGTGTGTCTCAGTTTCTACAAGTAAACACACTCAGCAAAATAAACCCTGAAGGTGTGTTTGATTTGTCCCTCACCTCAGGCAGCCGGTGGTGTTGCGCAACAGCAGCGAGGACTGGAACTTAACCTTGTGGTCATCACGGTGCGAGACGCTGCTCCAGCCTGAGTGGGGGATGATGACCGTGTTGGTCAGCGTGGTCAGAGCGTCACGGATGATGGTCATCTTCACTGCATCGCACGAGGAGAGGTTCCACAGGACACCTGTGGGTGCAGGGAGTGAACGCAGAGGGTTCAGGGTTCATGCTTTCAGATCAGGTTAAGTTACAGATATCATCAAATCCTTCAATTCTGATGTCGTTGTAGTTTGCAAAGTGATGACTGACTGGCGACAGGAGATGATGCATTACAACATCTGACCTCCAGACTACGTTTCTTTATGCGTTTACAGCCATCACACTTTTTCTGCCCAGATTTAAAGGACCATACCATCCATTTTGTATGTTTGAGCCTAATATATTCAATTTTCATACAAGTAACATTACTGACAATCATTTCCCAAAGCATNGTTTGAGCCTAATATATTCAATTTTCATACAAGTAACATTACTGACAATCATTTCCCAAAGCATACTACTAGAACGGTGAATTAAAAATATTTTTCCTGCCTTCCAGACCGCCATTGGTTTCAGTTCATTCTGCTATTAAAATCAACTTGTTGATACTTGAAATGTTCTTGGGATAGGTAATCCATCATCACCAACAAGAATATAGTCCCAAAAGAAGAACTGCGTTTATTGAAACATTTAAAGGACTGTGATTTCATCAGGCTGCGTAAGAGATTTTGCAAAGTATCAGGAAAGCTGAAATATTGTTTTATCCTTTGGGAAATGATTGTCATTAACGTAACAAATTAGGCTCAAACATGAAAAATGGGTGGTATGGTCCTTTAAGGACTTAGTTCCATAAAGAAGGTGGACATTGAGTTTTTGAAACTTAAATATCACCTTCCTGGACCTGTGACACTGTGGAAATTTGGTTAATGAACCTGGTTTAGGGCAAAACAATACTCAGAAGAGGAAAAAATATGATGAAGAACACATCTAGTTGAAGCTTCCAAAATGCCAGAATTGAATAAACACAATAATCTGTCTGGAAACACCATCAGATTTTTGAATTTGCTGTAAAAAAAAATGTGACTTTTGGGACACAGACACAGACAAAGCATCATACCGGAGTGGATCTGAGCCTTTAGCAGCTTCGTGTCTCCTGGTATTAAACCGAGTGTGTGGTTGTGGCTGCAGAGTTTCAGCAGCATCATGTTTCCAAATTACATTATCTTAGCATCTGTCCTGAGGGCTGCGCCGAGATCTGTTCCATCAACACTGCGAGCCGAATGTTTAAGCTGCCGCCTCTCTCGCCTCCCACAGAACAGCCGACACACAGATGAATACACTGCCAGCCAGCCAGCCAGCCAGACGGCCAGCCAGTGCCCACACAGCCAAACACACACACACATCATGCAGGGACTTTTTTGTCAATGTGGATGCTGCAATCAACCCAATTTTCCAGTTGAGCAAGAATAAAACTCAACCTGATGCTGCAAAAATAAATGATTTAGTTTCGAAACCACATTTCCATTTTTCAGTATTCATGTAGAAAATGGGTGAATGGGCGAATCCATAACAATTACATCTGATGTAAGTTTAAATAAAAATAGCATTTGTAGCCCAAATAGGGTATTACTGTTTATATGACTCTGGTGCAGAATTAGCAACTTGTTTGTGTGTGTTTGTGTTTTCCCTCAGTTTTCTGTTCCCTTTCTCAAATAGATTTAAATTGAAATGTACCTTTAAAAAAATATAGTGTTTTTTAAAGCAAAAATCAGTAAATAATATAACTGAGTCTGATTTCCTTAAATTCTGTTTCTGACAAAAATCATCATCATTATTATTGTCATTTTCCTCTGTTCTATGCAGCAGTCTGCCTCATTCTGTCTTGGTTCCAGATCCTGACCCTCATTTACAGAAAATTCCTGACTTGTATCAGAATCAGGTTAAAATAATCTCACTGTATTTGCAGAAATTTTCAATTGTGTTATGAAAATAAGACTCAAATCATCAACAAATATTTTTTGGCAGTGTAGGTCGCCTCTCAGAAGCTCTAATCTTTTATCTAAATATCCGTGTTATTTTTGCTTTGGTTTATCTTTCTGTTTCAGACATTTTCCTGGTTAAAATTTCTCCCTAAGACATACCGGTGACCAGCTCTCGGACTTCGTTGTCGGTGGTCTTCCTGAGGAGGCGCAGCAGTGCCGGGATGCCGCCGCAGTTCCTCAGCGCCACCTTGTTGCTGTCGGTGGCTTTGCCATACACCAGGTTCCTCAGGGCCCCACAGGCGCTCTTCTGCACCTCCGCCACCTTGTGATCCAGCAGGTCCACCATGTGCTGGATCCCTCCCAGGTGACAAACCTGCAGGTCAGGGACCAATCACAGAGAAAGCTGATTTTACAGGTGTATGCTGATTGGCTCAATTCATCAAATAATCCTTATAGTCAATAAAATAGAACAAATGGTGACGTGTTGCCAATTTCAGTATTATTTTCTACAGAAAAAATGTGAAAATCTCACTTTCACAGGTGAAAAAGCACTTTTCTGCCTGAACATTTCATACACAGCTCAGATTTTTTTCATCTTAAATGGTTTTAAAGTCAGAATCTGCACTTGTGACACTAAAAAGCTTAAAATTCACATGAAATGCCGTCAGTGCAGCAGAGAGAAGCGATTTTTGCAAAACCAGATTTACTACAAAAAGAAACAATGATGAAATGCTACGACAGATGGTAACGTGTTTCCAAAAATGATTCTTCATTTTCATCTTTCCTTTTCCAAATAGAGGTTGAATATTTTAGAACTAAACTCTTAAATTCAGACAGCTTCGCTTTCATTTATCTCTGTGGTTTGCTCCAAAGGACTCCGGGTAAAAATAAAAGTAGATTTCAAAAACCCACCATGTTCCAAAACTGTCTCCCTCTCTTAAAAATGATCGTGGGTGGCATTAAATACATATTGTGGCTTATTGATGATATTAGTTAGTCAGAGATGAAGAAAAATAAACATATTTAGATAATCCTGAATTAGTTTAAGGTAGCAGTGATTTTCTGAAATATTCAGGAGTAAAATCTGTAAAATTCAGCAGGCAGAGCATGTTGGAAAATTTCTTGCATCATCTCCAAATAATTCTGTCTCAGGAGAGCAGCAGACGTTGGAGTGAAAACATTTGCAGACTTCTTTAAAGGCTCATTAAAAGCTCATCACCAAACAAACCAAACAGCACTAAAATGGCTCTCGCATGAAGCTTCGGCATTGTGTTGGAGTTATTTACTGGATAGGAAAGAGAGAGAGAGAGAGAGGAGGGAGCGTGGCGGCATTTCAGCATGGAGAAGCAGCACATTTGGCAGTAGATTTCTTAAAATTTTAACAGAGCAGATGGCGCTTTGGCTCAGAGTTTGGCAGCCGTGATCTGAAAAATATTAAACCTCTATAAACCTTTTAAAATAAACCCTTTAAGCTGAGGAAACTCACTCAGACATCTGGAGATCAGACACAACAGTGATGCAATGCAACAAGTGATGTCTGCAGCAACGGAAAGGAGCAACAGTTGCACAAACGGGCAACTGAATCAATCACAAATCTATAACAGTCTTTGCTGGGAATCAGAAGTCTTCTTGTACATGTGGCGTGACATGTCATCTCACCTCCACTTTGACCCTGTTGTCTCTGTAACACAGGTGCTGGAGGTAGGCAGCGGCGTTGGCCTGGACGGAGGGGAAGTGATGCTGCAGCATGTGGATGACCTCTGACAGCTCGGGGTCACGCCAAGCAAACTCCCTGAGGGAAAAGAAGAAATCATCCTCTCTTCCTTACACGACAAAGTGTTGATTTGTGTGTGTGTGTGTGTGTGTGTGCGTGTGTGTACCTGGGGTCTTTGTGAATGCTCTCGATGGACGGGGTGCGTGTGACCTCCTGCTCCACCAGTCCGGAGTGCCTGTGGGAGAAGACGGGCTCACCAGAAACCCTGTATGAGTCTGCGTACAGAGCTGCAGAGCTCAGCCCGTAGCTGCTTCTTTGGTACGGCAGCGTGCCGCAATGGCTTGTGGTCCGTGGGAGGGTCCCCACACCTGAGATAAATTCAGGATTAGGATTTAATCCAGGCTTTGCTTTTGAGTCTTGTGTTTGGTGCCGTACCTGTGCTGGTCCTGTAGATGGAGCCCTGGGGGTCGTGGGTGGGGCTGTGGTAAAGGGGGCTGTGGAAGGAGCGCTCGTCGAAAACGGGCGTCACATGGCAATCTGGGGACAGAGCCGCCCTCAGCTCTGGGTCCAGCTGCCCCGAATGACCGGTGTACGAGCTGTGGAGCCCTGCACAAGTACACACAAAAGCAGTTATTTGTAGCTGCTGGAGCTCCTGCAGCTTCAGAAAGTTAAACAAGCAGCCAGCAGGTTTTCATCCCTTCATCACTTCAAATATCCACTTATGAGGAGGCTTAAGGGCACAAGGGGATCACACTCGCTGCTCAACACACCATTCAGCTGCAGGAGTGATGAAGCAGCAATTTCCTGTGTTGCTAAACAACTTGATTTGTTCTCGGGGAAAGAGACAGAAACTCATCGTCTCTTATCTGTGCTGCAGAAGAAAATGAATATTTTTTGGCAGCACACTTGTGGTGAATCTGGACATCTGCGTCTTCCTCAGAAAGACTTTGAGTATGTTTTACATCATGAACGCTATTCTCCCATTTTTGTCTGTATCTCAATTTATGCAAATATGCAGAGCGAGCCGTATGTTCACTGAGGAAACATGGATCAGTGGTTAATCTTATGAGAAGAAATACGCAAGTTGACATCAACTACAATGACATATTAGAGCCTTATTAGATTAAAAAAAAGAAATTAAAATAAGACGAGATGGAAAAGTAATATTCTGAGGAAGAAAACCCCCCCACAAATTTACTATTTAAAAAAAAAAAAATTTAACTAATAATCTAGAAAAACTCACTAATTTGTGAGGAAAAAAATCTCACTTATGATCACAATTTGATGTATGCCGATTTCAATCTGAATATGTTTGAAAAAATCAATTAATCGCTTATAACGTTTTGACCTTTTAAACTAAAAAGCTTTTGAAAAGAACATTTAAAAGGAAAAGGACACTTTACACTCATAATTTCACCATCAATTAAAAAAAAAAAAAATCTAATTTTACGATTTTATTTCATGTTTTCTTTCAGTGTTGCAGATCAGCAGCCTAATCTTTTATATCTATCAGTTTCTTATCTCGCTGGTGTAATCTGGGATTATGTTGGATCTGTGGGATAACTGGGAATAAGGATTTAGGCGACACATTAGGCCACTTAGCGGCGCTGCAGAAAATCACTCATGTAGTCAATAGAACCCATTTTATTTAGTTCACTGACTCTGCTTCACACACACACACACACACACACACACTTACACACATAACACAACAACACAAGTGCAGAAACATGGAAATGGGCAAATCGTGCACACAAGCGTGCACACACGATGGCGGTACTAAACCTTCCAGCACTGTCAGCTGATTATTATCTGATGCTCCATGGGGCTTTGTCGACAAAAACGCCCCTATATGGGTCAGTGGGAGGGGCTTGATGAAGTGACAGAGGGCACGGCGGAGGAATGAATCTGTGTCATCAGCATCAGCAGCACTTCTTCAGGAGTAGATGAGTATTTACAGCAGCGTCACGCAGGAAGAAAGCAGCTGATGAGTAAATATGACCACAGAATTCCTAACACGAGTCCACCAATGGCTGCTAAGCGTTTGAAGTCATTGAGCTGAACTGATACTGGATATTGAGGCCAAAAGAAAAAATCAGATAACATATCATATAACTCTACGCACTTTACCACAGGAAATTATACACCAAGCTTTTCCAGCAAGCAGAAATTCCTATTTTTCCGTACAACTGCTGCATAAAAATTTGACTAAAATCTGCACAGAAGCTAAAATTCCGCCCACCAAGCTCATTGTTTGCATTTTACCAAAAACTGAAGAGTGTTTGAGTGTGACAATTAGATCTGTAAACCTTCCCCCCATCAAAGAAAAGGTAAGTTTCCAAATGAAAACATAGCGACTCGTCACATTTGCAGCTTTAGTGCTTTGAGTGAGATTTTGGAGGGACACATTCCTGACCCAGATTCTGACCCGGTTGGGTGTGAGCCAACAACAAAGTGACTTTTCTATCCATTATGTTTCCTGTTGAAAGGATGGAGCTGAATGCTGCGTCGCCATGCAGGATTCATGCAGAACTCTGCATTTATCATCTTCCACAGATGTAAGCGGACAATGCAGCTATTTATACACATGCGCTGAGATAATTAGTCCATTAATTGATCTGTCAATTGAGAGAAAATTAATCTCTTTTTAATTCTGACAATTGTTAATTGTTGCAGGCATTTATTCAGTAAAAATACCAAAAGTTTTCTGGTTAGAGGGGTTCTGCTACTTTTCTGCATCTTTGGTTTTTCTCTCTCATATGACTTGCTGCAAACCTCATTCAGAAACAAACAATCAACAAACTAAACTAAAGAAAGACCTGATAATTTTAGGCTTGAAAAACAGATTTTCTCTCTTTTAACCTGACCTGAGCCTGAACCTCAGTATTTAATGGGCTCGGATCCTGTTAAAACAAGAATTTCTGCTGTACCCTGACAGAGATTCTGGCCTTTCTGCTGCACTAAGAGCCTCCTGTTCGCTGTGAGATGCTGCTTTCTGCTCTGTAATTACAGACGGGAGTCGGGTTGAAACATCAGGGGCTTTTACAGGACATTAAAACTGTATTTCTGTCAGTCATTAAATGGCAAAGAAGCAGAGGTGGCGACACATTATTCCACATGTTCTGATGTAGGACAAAAATAAGAATAGAATATTACTTATGCAAATTAGCACTGAAGGCCACTTAGCCACTCGACAACCCTAGACTGGACTGGACTCACCAATAAGGCTGTCAGGGCGGGGCAGGGCACTCCTCTGGTACAGCCCGTATGGATCGGCACCGTAGGCCAGCAGCTGGCTCTGTCTGGGCAGGGTGGAGCCGTAGTGCTGCGGAACCGCCGTCATCCCGGAGCGGAGCGGCGACCCCGTCAAAGCTCTCCCCTCAACAAGGGAGAGGGTGGAGCCCAGTCGCCCGGCTCCCCCTCCAACGCCACCCAGGGCCTGCGTGCTGGGATGGGAGGCGTCTGTCGGAGAGGAAGGCGACGGGCAGGAAGGTGGCATGGTGGTGCCGAGGAAGACGGCGGCCAGGGGTTTGGGCTCAGAGAGGATGGGGGAGTCGTAGGTGCTGCCCTGGGAGGTTCTCAGGGACATACGAGAGGGTGAGACGGTGCCGGCAGTGCCACAGCCCGGAGACTGGCTTCTGGAAGGGAGGGAGTACATCCTCCTCAACACCCGGCTGGACGCCTGAGGACAGAGACATGGGAGAGACATGGAAGTTGAGACTGTAGAACGTCATACTGTTTTACTGAAGATCAACAGTGACAATATGAACTTACATTTTAGGAAGCTTTAACCAATTAATGTATATAATATTTCTTTTTCCTAATAAATATCTGAAATATTAGGCCATACTTTGCAAATGCTGCCATTAAGCCATCATGTCTGACTAAGGGCATCATCATCTTTTTCATTTGTCTGATTAATTGAAGCTACGTGCCTTTGAATAAATTCTAAATTCTTTCTAGAGAAGCTTTGACAAAATAATTCACATTTATTGTCATAAGTGTGAATTATTTTCCCTTTTTCCTCCTTACTACCGAATGCAAAATGTCCCACTATTACAGACTCTACCAACTGGATGTCAATCTGCGGTGCCTTAATCTACTGAAGCCTCAACGATGCAAAGTCAAATTAAGAACCAACACACATAAGCACTTCCTGTCAGGCAGCTTGAGGGNTGGGGAGGATCAGGAGAAAATTCTAATGTGCTCGCTATTATCTGTCATTTCAGCTTTTACTGTCACACAAAAAGCGTGTAATTGCTTGCCACAATGAAGGAGCTAATAGTGTTTAAGTCTGAACAATTTTAAAACGAGATTCCGTTTGATTTGAGGGTTTCAGTTCATACTTTTCATCCGTCGTCACCCTCATAACTGACATTCCTCTGTGGACGATGGGAATTGATGGAATTTTCAAACTGATTAAAACCTTTGATATTCTGCAAATCATAAGGGTTCATCCTTTGGGAGCAGGATTTTGCTCGACATATCACATCGTGGCAGTCGATGATGCATGACTTTGGATGTCGTGAAGAACAAGATTTGAAATTTTCTGCAGATCATCACAGATTATAAATCCTAGCGCCATCTCTTCAGGTCAAATTGTCAACTTGGCGCTATATCTAAGATCAGGAGCTCATCAACATCAAGAGGATTTATCACCTGAAGACAATGATTACCTACAGAAAAAAGTCAGTCTTACCTGCGCTGAGGCTTGACCCTCGGCTCGGGGGCTCCTGGACAGCGAGGCCCGGGGCTCCGAACGCACCACGTTCTGGTTGCTGTAATAACTAACACTGCTGTCCTGGTAGCCGCTGTCTGAATACGAGGTCATCTGAGCCGAGTGAGTGCCTGAGCCTGAGAACAACAAGAAACACTTTTTTTTTTTAAAATGAAAACACGCCAGCTGAGCAACACTTGTTAAAATTCTGCGTGTTTCAGACCTATAAATATGACCATCATACAAATAAAACCCTATTTTACTTTTCCTGTTATTTTTCTAAAGCCCCTAATTTTTCAAAATCAAATGTTCAGGTGATACACACATCCTAAAATTCAAGCCTACTAACATGTATGTTTGAATATGAATGTTATTTTTAATTTCTCATTAGAAGCTCTCAACTCCTTGACGGAAACATACATTTTCCTCCATGCAGCTTCGTGTTAAATAACATAGTCAAAAAATAAGCATAACGTTTGGTTTGCTATGATGGTTCTCAAGCACATTTCAAATCTCTACAAGTATTTTATAGCACAGTGGAATGAAGCCAATCGCTACCTGGAAGACAGAAAAACAGTTTTAAATGGACTACTCCGTGGCAGTAATGTAACCTGTATATTTATTATAAAATCACTGTTATGCTCCTTTAATGTAAAGCAGGGTTATTAGTTTGAAGTGTGATGAGGAGAGATCAGTGCAGCCATTAAGCTGCCACCGCTTTAGTTGCTGCTTTCGTGATTTGCATCTCATTTCACTTTGCTTTCAACTTGTTAAAAGGCAAAATGAATGTACACACGTATGCATGAATATCTGCATAAATCCCACACGCTTTATCTGGAACGCTGCTCCTACTGTACACTGGCCTACTTTCTGCTGTAGGATGAGGAAAAGGAAGCATGTGAGGGATATTTTTACACTATCGGACCTCAAAACCTGTGCACTCAATTTATTTATTTCTAGTTAACAGACCCTCACTGTCATGCAGGGAGGCGCGGTCCGGTTCAGGCGCGTACAGCCCTTCCTCCACTTCAAGGTGGCGACCAGAACGTCCAGACGCCTCCATGGCTCCACCCTGCACCTCTCCACCCGCAGAAACATCTGTCAAATTCAAATTCATACAGCAGGTTAACAGGTTGTTAAAGGACCATACCAGCATTTTGCATGTTTGACCTAATATATTCAATTTTCATACATGTTACGTTATTGACAATCATTTCCCAAAGCATTTCATTACTGGAATAGTGAATTAAAAATGTTTTTCCTACCTTCCAGACTGCCATCGGTTCATTTTGGTACGCTATTAAAATCAACTTGTTGATACTTGAAATGTTCTTGGGATAGATAATCCATCATCACNTGCTATTAAAATCAACTTGTTGATACTTGAAATGTTCTTGGGATAGATAATCCATCATCACCAACAAAACGTGTATTCAGGGGTTATTTTTTTATGTAATTTTAGCGTTTCAGCACAATAAAAAGCGTGGAGTGAATGTATGCCTCCACCAGGGAATATAGTCCCAAAAGAAGACCTGTGTTTATGGAAAAATTTAAAGGACCGTGACTTTATAAGGCTGTGTAACTATTAGCAGGCAAAATTTTGAAAATTTGAAATATCAGGAAAGCTGAAATATGGTTTTATCCTTTAGAAAATGGTTGTCAGTAACGTAACATGTATGAAAACATGCAAACATGCAAAATGGCCGGTATGGTCCTTTAAGGTTCTAGGGAGACAAACCAGATTAAAAGCTTTCAAGTAACACAATGATAGATTTTTGGATTTATGCTTCATAAAGGAATTGTACCTGCAGATCTCCATGCAAACGACTTCTCAGATGAACTTCAGCAGGAGGGAGGAGGAGGAGGAAGAGGAAGGAGGAAGAGGAGGAGAGAGGTTAATCAAACCAGGACCACGTGCTAATCTAAAGGTAATATATCTAAATCTATCTAGCTATCTATATCTAAAGGTAAAAAAAACAGTTGGATTATTCTGCTATTCATTTATTTCTACTGATAAAACAAAGATACAAGGCCGCAGAATTAAGATCAAAATTAAAGTCTTCATTCCTGATTTTTTTTTCTTTTCCAAGCTTATATAACAGCAGCTGCTTCTATAAACATGAAAAACAAAGCAGGCATCGCGCCACCAAATCTACCTGCTGCTGTCTCCGCCCGGCGACTCGGCTCCCAGCATGCACCTCTCCAGCTGGCTGGCCACGATTTGCCGCTCCTCCTCCAGCTCCCGAGTTAGCCGCTCAAACTGGAGCTCCTACAGCAAGGCGTTTACATCGGTGATTATGACCTGGCATGCATCATGACATGGCAATTTAAGGGCCAGACCGATGGTTTTTCATGTTTGAGCACAATATTTCCAGCATGCATGCATCTAATTTGTTCTGTGATCGTGTCAATCCTTCCTACCGTTTTGCGTCTAGCAGCCTGTTGACATTTATTATGGATGAAGTCGAGCTGCAGCCTCAAACGATGCTCATAACCAACAACAAATCTAGACATGGCTACAAAAAAGAAACCATCAGCACCTCAAACACAGGAAAACAACTTCTCCTGTGAATCTGCACATGTATGCAACTCTAAAGCACGTTTCATTCATCATTTCTGCACACAAGCACATTTTCAGAGGAGCACAGTGAACCAGGGAGGAAATTAAAAGACTCAAATCAATACATATAAATAAAAGGCTTTGGACTGTAAGTTTCATCAAGGCAAACAAAGCTTTTTGACCTATTTTTTTTTTACCTATGCTGGTTTTTCATCAGGAAATCACTCAAAACCACTTAAAGCTTCATGTAAAGATGATATAATTCAGCACATTTTAAGACTTTTTCTGGCTCTGGACTCCAAGCTTCACCACCTCCTACACCCAACAACAAGTACTGTAGCTGGATATGTGGCGTTTGTTTGCTGCGCCTCGCCGGCCGTTTCAGTGAATCTCTGCTGCACAGGTTGTTTTGTTTATCACCAATAAAGCCACCGTTTGTTTCCAGAACAAGCAATGACACGTTCATGATGTAATGCCACTTCGCATTTCTTGGACATCCTTCAAACTGGTGAATTTGTGAGAATTTTGATCTCTGAAAATCAATAAATCAATCAATTTACATTACTAATCTACATCTATCCATCCACCTATCAATCTTACTATCCATCCATCCTTCTAAATATCCATCTTTTCATCGATCCGCCTACATACCTGTCTATCTAAACACAACTCATAATCCCTTAGAAAATACAGAGACCATTAAATCCACCCTCATACATTTTCCACGGTTAATATCTCTTTAAAATAAAGCTCTTGGGACAGCACTGCTCATTTGATTTCCTCAGCAGACTCTTGAGTCAGATGGCATATGATTATTTTGTTAGGCGGTCTCACCGTGTTGTTTTATGCTTCACTATATACTGAAGCTAATGTGGCTATTTTACAAAGGCATTTACAGCACGTTCTTACTAACAAACTGACAGCTTAAGGAGGATGCTTGACACATTGTAGAGGGGGAGCTATACATATCAGACTGTAAGAAATTTTAATAATCCCTGTGAGGAAATTGATAATTTCCCAGTGCTAATACTTGTTAATTTTTCAGCGCATTGGAGAGTTGAGCTGAAATGACTCAGAGGTAGCTCCACCAAACCGAGTCAAAAATGTTAAGTTAGCTCTGCTACTCCAAAAATATTTGTTGGTATATACTTGGCCATCTAAAATGATGATTTTCAATAGATCTGACATTTTCTCCAGGATTATGGAGGATTTCTTACTTCAGACTTTTGCTGTAAGCAAAAATGCTAAGCAGGAAGCTCTGAAAATAAGAGAAAAATCATTTCATTTTTTGCAGTGTAGTGGGTAGAAACACTACATTGATAGCTCTGAACAGCACTGTCACTTAGATTTAACACCATGCTTATAGTTTGGATAGAGATTACTGTATTAAATGCTGATTAAAGGGAGGTAAAGAGGGATGTGTAAATTAGTCATTTGCACCAAGTGAGATAAATCGCCTGAGGAGCTTATAAACATCTCACCTTGAAAAAAAACACCTGCACAGTGTGTTAGATAAGATGATCTAAATTAGACTACATGAAGAGAATTATGCAGAATGGAAAAGGTCAAAGGGAACAGGGACCTGTATACGTTGACTACTGTCATGCAGCTGTGTGTTAAAACTCGCTGCATCTGGTTTCAGAGTCGTGAGGCGACAGCACTGACACACACTGAGCTCCTTGTTTCAGCTTTGCTACGTTACGGAAGCCTCGAGGATCAAACAGAGGCACACTGCATCACCTTATGACGCCTGAAGACTATCCCTGTCCCTGCCGGTCCCATGCAAAGCGGTGCCAGGCAATATCTTGTACCAAGATATTGGTACCCGGTCGCCAAGCTGTGGCGACCGGGAGATTCGCCACAGCTTATTGTGTGTGTTTTCTCTCTTATCGAGCGACGCCAACCTCAGCATCTTACAGCATCTTGTTCCTTCTTTGCCGGATGCGTGTCTAATCACAGCCCAGCGATTTACTTTATCAAGACTACATCTGTGATACCCGTGAAATGTTCAGCCCAGCTCTGCTGCTGCAATGTATCTCCACTCTTGTTCCCTAGAGGGAGAATTTACTAGTTTACACTTCAACACCAATATAAAAGCAGCTTTTTTTGATGTTTGCTGGTGCATTTCTCTTATTCTCATGCACAACTGTACAAATTTAGAAGATGAAAAGAGAGTTCCATTTGGCACAGAAGTTCAGTCCAACAATGGGAAAAGCTGGGCTGCCTTTCCTCCACTCACAGCAGCCTCAGCGGAACAGAATGCAATACAGCTGTTACTCTCTCCACCTGCACATGACCTACAGATGAACTAAAATGCCTTCAGTCCACACGCCCAGATGTCTATTTGACAAAACAACAAGTCTGAGGGTCTAAGATGCAGAAATGAATGCAGCAGATGGAAACTAAATAGGTTCAGAATCAGCATCAGAAAATGGATTTTCCCCTGAATTAAGTGAAATCAGCTTTTCTTTCACACTGCTAACGAGACACGCACCCTCACGTATTCATACCTTGAGTTAAGGCTGATGCAGACTCCAACAAGAAACTAGAATAACCTCTCACTTTCCAAAAATAAGCATGCAGATAGATGTCAAGCAGTAGCAGATTATGCATTTGCTGCCTCAAACATCCTCATCATTTGCAGACCAGCTCCAGGCAGTGACATAACTGCATAGCTGCAGCTGCTTTAAGCTCAGATTCAGACTGCAGCAAACCAAAAGTAACCAACGACATCAATCATCCACATCACAATCAGCCGTTTGGTAAATTCACTTTGACGGCAAACACAGTGTTGCTGGCCCCTAATCGCCAAAATCAATCCCAGCGTAAAGCGAGCTTTACCAGTTGTTCTTGTTTTATTGAGGTTTTGCTCCTTCTGTCCTGGAAGGGTTTTGCTGAGCATGCATGTTCTTTTTCAGCAGCACCTAGCATCACGTTTACATAGTGAGATGCTGCTTTTACACCTGGAAACTAGAGTCTGACACAAGGAATTCACATGTCAAAGTGGCAACGCTTTGAAACATACTGAACACACACAAACATATGCAAGAGAATTACTCATAAATTTAACAAAAGCCACATTACTTGTGAGAAGTTGTGACTTTGCTCAATCTGTGCAATATTTCTGCAAACCAAAGTGCAAATTGGAAGATTACTTGCTATTTTTTTTTTTATTAGTTGGTCTCTTTTTGGACTTCTTTCTTTGATATTGTCTCTTATCTCCTATTACAGCAGCTTTTGAGCCTGCTCAGATGAAATATTCTGTTGATTGCACATGCATGAGGTTGGTTCAGACTGCTGAGCCCACATTTAATGAATGTCACAATGTTTGCTTTGCAGCTGAAGAAGTCAGAACTGTGTGCTCACGCTGCGTAGGTTTTAGTTTGGAAGCTGTTTCTCCGCTCTTGTCTGTCACTTTCCTACTTTAATTGGTTAAATGAGAGCAAAGTGGAAAAGCATCAAGGCCTGAACACACAGGAAAGCGATAACTGACATGCTCCATTTAGCATGTTTCATTTGACGTTTGTGTAGAGGAACTGCAGGAAGTTCATTTGACACTTCAGCAGCAGCGGTGGCCTGCATTTTACCACCAACACAGGTGAAGTTACTGCCAACAGTCAGCACAGCTCCATGATAAAATGATTGTTGCTGGTAACTCTAAAGTTCACAATAAAATCATTAATTGCTATAAATTGTAGGGTGCATGCTTTGATTTTCTCCACCCTTCTCACCTTTCTCCACTCTTTCTTTTGGTTCAAAGTATTAGCCTTAGGTGGAAAACTATCAATGTCAAGGTAAAATAGCTTTTCCGAAACTTCATTTAGTTTTGACCCAATCTGCAGCCAACATTTTGTCAATTAGCGACAAAGAAACTTCACGTTGATTAAAGAACAAGAGCAGATTCTTTCTTCTTGGACATCATAAGACTTTAAAAAGCAGCGTCGGAATTCACAAGGAAACAAGTTAAGAGCATGGCGGCTGTCCAGGCGTAATTAAAGCAGAACAGACAGACTCCCATGTTGATTGGATGGAAAGAAGCATAAAAATATCAGCAGGGAGGAGAGACAGAGGCTGCAGCTACAAATATCCTGACTGAGATTTCTCTGTTCTTCACCTTTCATCATCATCAGCGTCATCTTGTAATTTTACTTTCAGGTGACTTTTAGGTCCAACATCAACAGAACCATGCAGATCCACGTCTCTTCTCAATCAAATCCAGAGATAATCCTTGAGATTTTCTGAGTGAACTTAATTAAATCTCAGATAAAACACAGACATCATGTCAACTCCTAAATCCCATCATGTCCAGATTTTCCAGTCCAGCACACATGGGGTCAAACATGCTGAAAAGATGAAATACGAGCTGCAGAAAGGCTGGAGGCGAGACAGACGGGGAGGAAGCGAGGGAATTATTGAGTCAATGAATGAGTGACAGTGAATGACAGAAAAAAAGGCGGGAAAAATCTCCAAACTTCCTACCTGCTCTTTAACAGAAGCCAGCAGGTTGGTGGTGGTGGTGGTGGTGGTGGCGGTGTTGCTGCTGCTGGCGTCCAGCTGGAGGCTGTGACCGCTTGGCCCCTCTCTGACCGCCATCGGCCCTTCCCTCTCTGCGTCCCCCTCCTCCATCTCCATCTCCTCCACCTCCTTGCTAGTCCAGAGCCGGCTGGAGGCCTCTGTGACCCTGCAGCAGGATTACAAGTCAAACCTCAGTGGCTCATCATGCAACCATATTGTATTTTATAATCACAATAATATTCCTGCAGGGACTCACGAATGAATATATATGGACCTTATTCTGTCTGATGCTATTTTGTAAACCTTCTGGGATGAATATTGTACCTGTGCTGCTCACATTTATTGAGA
Organism: Lucifuga dentata; assembly: GCA_014773175.1. NCBI lineage: Eukaryota > Metazoa > Chordata > Actinopteri > Ophidiiformes > Bythitidae > Lucifuga > Lucifuga dentata. The sequence goes on along the minus strand of VXCM01002203.1, from coordinate 179,903 downwards.
CCTTTACTGTTCCTGTAATATTCTTATAATATTCCTATAATATTCTTATGAGACTGACAATGTGATGTGGCTTTTAAGCTTCTGTAGTGACATAATGAGGTTTGGTGAGATTCTTTAATCTCCATGGTAGCTAGTCTGTTGGGATTTAACCCTTTACAGCAATTTTACATTATTTCCCTTAAAAAATATAATGCATTATTGCTAGGTTGCAAATATGCGCTGCAGCTGCAGGTGCATGCTACACAGAAAGCATTTAACAGCATGTCACGTCCGTATTTTTGCATTTGATATTTCATATGTTGCGCCTTCGTCACCGCGGATCAGCCCGTCTGTCAAGCCGCTCACATCAATCACCCGACTACCGTCCACCGGCCAAGGACGAGGTCACACCGACTCACCGGAGCAGAAACCGAGCCTGCCTCCCGCAACTGTCAGTGCGACTCACCGGCCAGATGTTGCTGTGAGAAGCAGGCCACAGCTGGCGCGATCCGTCCGGTTACGCGTCCATCCTCCTCCCGAAAACGGCCGTGACAGCTACATTTTCCACGCCAGTACACGTCAAAGAAACCCCAACACAAACAGTCCTGCACGTCCACACACACACACTCCCCGTGTGCTGTTTTTTTTTTTTTTTTTNTTTAATCTGGTGCGTGGTTTCAATGTATTTCTCCACCCGTGGTGTCCGCGCGGCAACCAGCCACCCGCCCACCAACCCGCCCAGCCACTATTAGCGATCAGCGGCGTGACGTCACCATGCGGCTATGGATTATTTTCCAATCGCAGCATTGATCGCGGATGCATCGCTGCATGCTTTGCTGCTGCAGAATCCGAGCTGGTGAGATGCAGCCTGCAGAGCAAACAGCTGGAGGAGAGATGCAGCCTGCAGCGACCACTGTGCGTGCGTGCGTGTGCGTGCGTGTCATGTCTGCTGTAAGCCTGATATCATTGGCTGGTTGTTATGATACTTAAAGCATAACGTAATCATAAAATGTTAAGTCGGTACTTCATCATTTCCTGCACATATTGAGCTTTAGTTGATTTTTGTTAAATACTGGACATAAAATGTTTTTTCAATAAACATTTAAACACACATAAAGCAGTGAGAATGTTTAAAGGAGCATTCCAATGATTTTGCATGATTTAACACTTACTAAAATATGTACTTTACATTACTGAATATTTGTGCAAATCATATCATGTTCTAAAATAAATACATTCCAATAAATAAGCAAAATAAGAAATAAATAAAATATAAATGAAAAACAGGAGCTGAAAAAAGCAGATAAGTTAAATTAAAATCTGAATTTAAAACTACCAAAACTTTAACTGAAAAGTTTAAATTGTCATATAAATTTTATATTGTAGTAAAGGGAAATTATGCATCTCCCCAACAATATGGGCAAAAAAAAAAGAAAAGAAATACTAAGATCTATAGGTTAAGTTTAGAAATAGTTTGGGATTATATATGAAAAGGTTATTGTGGTTAAGGGTTAATTAATATTTTCCCCAGAATTATGAATGAATGAATTTTTTATTTAGGTGTCATACACACTCATGTGCCCAGCCCACATGGGTTTACAAGCCACCATTACACAGATTATGATTTCTGCTATGCAAGTACAATGTGTTGAAATGAATGGAAGGTTCAAAAACATATTTTGAAATCAGAACAAGTACGTTCTATGCTAGATATAACATGCAAAACCTAGAATTGTCCTTTAAATGCAGTTTTGTTTTTTTTTTTAGACTTAATGGATTAAGAGATGAACTCCACCACCACCAGAACCACTACATGCCTCCATCCAAAACGCTGAAAGTGCAGTGACTAAAAACTTTAATAGAATGGTGCATTCAAGAGCAATCATTTCAGATTACTTACCAAACCCAAAGTTATCTGTGAATGCACCACTAAAAGCTCACTTATTTTCAGTTCTGCAGTAAAATATTAAGATCTGCTTACATCCAAAATCTGAAATAAATAAAATTTGATGTTAGAAAAATTTCAAACTCCCCTCCATCAAATATATACGGTTTTTATGGACATTTAAAAAGAAAATGCACACCAAACACATGCACATGCCCATTTATTTCAACGAGAACTTCTAGTGTGTGTGCAGCCATCAAGAAAAGCCTGACATTGAGTTATGACAGGTGGGTTTCCCCTCACTATCAACATGAGGGATCATCTGTTAAAGCTGCGTTCTTACACTTGCATTTACAAAAAAAAAAGTTTTTATAAATGCAAATATAGCGCAAAATTCTGATGAAAAGCAAGATGGGAGAAAAAGTCAGGAGACGATCACATTTGAAACCTGCAGCCTTTAAAATGTTCCCATTTTATGTTTTTAACTCACAGAACACTGACTCTGGGTTAAAATACTGCACATGGATATTTAAAGGACCATACCAGTGGTTTTGCATGTTTGAGCCCAATAAATACAAGCATACACATTTCATTACTGCCATTTTTCAAAACATAAAGCTGTATTTTAGTTTGCCAAATCCCCTAATCTTTCAAAAATAAATGTTCAGGTTTTGAAGACACAGTCGTTTTTAATTTCTCTGTGAAATCCATCTTCTCCTGGGACTATTTTCCCTGGCGGAGACATACATTGTCTTCTATACAGCTTCATGTTAGCTCAGTTAAAATTACTTCAACAAATAATTTAATAGACGTCGTGTTCAATATAATGGATTACTCCTCTCAAGTTTCAGTTCTCTGAGTTGATTTTTATAACATATTGGAATAAACTGAAACCAATGAGCCTGGAAGGTAGAAAAAAACAATTCTAATATTTACCACTCTGGTAGTAAGTTTTGGAAAATGGTTGTCAGCAATATAACATGTATTCAGGTTGTGCTCAAACATGCAAAATCACCGGTGTGCTCCTTTAATACTTCATAAAAGCAGGACGTGATACATTCACATTTCCCTGCAAAACAACACATCATTTCAACAGTCTGGACATGAATCACTTCATACGGAGAGAAGCTGCTTCAGAACATTATGAAATTATTTATGAAAAGCATGACACTTCTTCTGAAGTTAATTTTTCCTGCAGCATCATTTTATTGCAAATATGCATTTTGTCACACATATATGGCTCATCTTAAGCTAAACTCGTTTTATGAACAGCACAGCCGACCTGTTCGCCAAATGTCAGAGAAATCCATGATGTTTCTGATATGTCCTGCTGACATCATATGTGCAAACACACCGTCAGGCAGCAGAGGAAGCAGTTATGAAGAAACTTTGAGTTAAAAATATTTAGACAGCAATTACAGCATCTGAAGTTTCTGTTTCTGTTCATGTGAGAGATTTCTGAGTCAAATGTGATGTTTCAGTGGATTTTCACCAACTAACTTCTAAAAAACACACATCTAGGCCATGATATGCTTTGAAAGGATCAAATTTGTCATGATTAAGTTTAACCAGGAAAGGAAAGAGACTCAATTTTGATACATCAATGTGTAAAATGTATATTTGCAATATAATTAGGAGATTTAAAAAAAACAACTTCAGGAACACGAGAATTTGTAAATGGTCATTTTCACTTCACGATCTTTCGAAGTTGTTAGAACTCCACCGCAGAATGATCAAAACAGGGCAAAAGTTCAGAGCTGTAACTTTTCAAATGCATCAAAATGTTGCCATGGTAACAAAACAAGCTCAGGCTGTGCAGTAAAGTCACTCAATTTTTACTGACGTCTACAAAGTGGAAACACTGCGTGAGCAGGGACAAACTGCTTGGTTGGCATATCCAGAACTTAAAAACTTATCTACCGTCACATTAAAGGGCAATTTCACCAGATTTTACCTTTTGTGCATTATGTGCATAAGTGGCCATTTTCTGAAAAATCTCCCAAACTGTCATTTCTGCCTTTGTATGAGTTTTGAATTGAAGCGTGAGGATATTGCTGCACTGAAATACAACAAACGGCTGAAGCTGTCGTGGTCATTTTGCACTTTGGCACGTGGTCACCACTCCAGCATCATCTCCGCCCCTCCGCTGCCTGAACACACAAACCCCTAACATCGCTTCAGCTCTTCATTACCACAATTAATACATCACGGGAACCACAATTCATTAGCACAAACACTTTTAAAGGTACTAACTCGATCTTCATACAACCAGAGTGGAAACTAACAGCAGCCAATTGTGAAGGAATTTCGGTTTTGGGTGGAAATGCTGTTTGCTAGGTTGGATTACCAGGAAATGTTTTGGGTTTCTGTAAATCATACAGGTAAATTTGTTTTATTCTGGGGAATTTTATCTATCTATCAGCCTCTATGGCATCTGGTCCCAAAATGTTAGTTTCCTGCCCTACGCAAAAACTCGTCTTTCAAATCGAGAATACAGAAAAAAAATGCAAATACTGTGAGCACCAATACATCTACTCAATAAAATCCACAGGGATTCAATTAAATTAAAGCAAATAAATAGAAATGACAGTACCATTGCATAAACATGAGTACAAAACTTAACAGTCAGTGGATGTACAATAAACAAGAGTGGATCCAAGACGGTGGAGTGGTGAGTTTCCCTCCGAAACGACGCCTGACACTACTCCAGGTCGTCCGGATCCTCCGTCATGACGGTGCTGGTCTGTTCTGAGGTCACGCCTGCAACGTAACAACACAAAGATCAAAATCTGCCCAGAAATAACAGCTCAGAGGATCTTTATGATGCATCATGATGCCACAAAAAGTGATGCAGCTCTTAAGTCCACAGTAATAACAACAACAATGACCCTCCATAAAGGCTTATAGTCTCATTAAGAGCAGGGATTACATTTATGATAATGACGTTGAGTGAGCAGGACTTAAAATCAGAATCCGGTCTGGGTACATAACGGTCAATTTTTTCGTTTTGGAAAAGGAAAATGGAAAATGAGCTGTTTTCCGATTTTTCTTTTTATGATCATAAATGGTAAATTAGTTTCATGCTTGAAAACTTAGTGACTTCAAGCTCAAGTCTGCCATCAAAGCAGCTTCACTCCTCATATTTTTCTTTCTTGCATAATTTTTTTCTTGTTTTGTATCTACAGAGTTCAACTAAAGTTATGTATTTAAAACAAAAAAGACATATTTCCCTTTTGAATCTAGTCCAATTAGCTTCTTCTTCTTCATTGGTTTTAGGCAAGTTACAAACCAGGTAAAGACCAACGACTTCGGAGGCAAACAAAGAAATAAACGCAAAAGCAAAGCAGAAAGCTTTAAAGCATGAAACATACAAAGAAAAATCAGAAAATGTCTCGTTTTCCTAATCCCCAGAACAAAAAATGGGAAAGGGCTCGTTATCCGTTTTCTGTTTCCCCATTCCAAAACGAAAATCAATTGGCCGATCTGGCACACTTTGATTTAGCATTTATTTCACTGTTTTTACTCTTCATCAATACTTACATTAAAATGATTCAGACATTTTAAATTTAGTTAGAATAAAAGAGTTGTACTTGAGGCGTCGTCGTCGTTGGGAGATTTCTTCACTTCCTCCACGTAGCCGTGACTCAGCAGCTTGCTCATGCTGACAGGAGGAGCCTTCTTATCATAACACCTGCAGAGCCACAACACACACCAAGCCCACATCTGAAGCACAGCACGACTGCGTAAACACTTCAGTCACATGACTCCCACAGCAACACCACACACACATCAGAAACACTCACGTTCTCTTGTATTTGTTGGTCATTTGATCAGCGGCGCCATCGGGGAATATCTGCAAGAGTTACACAAGTTAGCTTTAGCGGTGCATTCCTCAGGCTGAGCAGCTAAAAGCGTCATGACACGAGGAAGGAAACATCACATGAAGATGAGTCATGCAATGGAAAAGGGTTTTATAAACAAACAGATGGATAATTACATTTTTAATGTCTTAATGGGAATATACGTAAAGGCAGAAACATTTTCTGAAAGCAACCAATGATGTTTCAGCATTATTTCAAAGCATCACAAAACTGCACTTACCTGCAACATTTACCTGCAACATTTCCCATTATTTCACTAAACTGTCACAGACAAAACAAACAAAAAGTGAAAACCCAACAAAAGAGTCTAAAGAAACCCTACGTGTGACGATGGATCAAACTCAGGTGAAATCAAAGGGACGGTGATGATTAAAGAAATGTTTGGAGGGAAGACGCTGACATGGAGTCGTGTTTGGCGTGACTAAGTTTCAGCTATTCACCTTCTCCTTAAAGCTATCAGTCTCTCTCTCCCAGGTCGAACCGTTATCAGTGCCAAACGGTGCAGCCAGAGGCTGCCTGGCCCTCATCTGCCCGTCAGGAGACGTTGTTTTGCTTCCACTGAAAGCACAAAACCACCGTGACACACCAGGTGAAGTTACCCTTTGACATGTTGGCTGCGGCTGTTATTCTGCCTGACAACACACGAGTGTTTAAACACCATCACCGTACAGTCACTCTGTTTTAAACTCCAGATGATAAATGTAATTATCATCGTTCTTCCTCCTCAGAATCTCACCAATGGGGCAGGACGAGGTGCTTGTGTTTGTTAACTTCAATATAAAGATGCTTTGTATTTCCCTTTTTCATATTCTCCTGCTGCCTGGAGATCAGCTTGTTAACTTTGCCTTTCATGCTTCAGTCTTTATGTTCTTTCATGCAGAAAGCATCTCGCCATGCAGCATGCCGCTTCATCTCTTTTACATCTAAACAGCTTTTTACCTCTTGGAGTTGTCGCCTCCAAACCAGCTGGATGGATGGTAGTTTATTATTGGTTTGTCCTCAGTATCATCATGGCTCAACAGGCCTGCATGGACATAACATCAAATATAAACATATCAAATACATGACAGCGTCTTTCAACAAACACGGTGATGCAGGGTGTGAGAAAACAACAAAGAAATCACAAGTTAAATGAAACATGAACCTTTATGGCCGCCCTGCTTGGCGAGTTTGACGTATTCCGAGTCCGTCTCAAATATTCCAACTCTGCGTCCGCTGATCCTCTCGGCCGGAGCGCTGTTGTTGGCAGTCTGGCACAGGCCGGGGATTTGAGATGTCGGCCCAGTCACGCCGCTGGCAGCCCTGGGCTTTATGCCTGCAATGAAAAGACAATTACATCCACTTGCTTTGCACCAAGCAGACTAATGATTCCTCTACAAATAAATGCAAGTATTGAGATGTTGAATCTTTAAATTTCCAGAAGAGCTCAGCAGACTTTTACTTTTCCCTGATGCAGACAGCAACAGGCAGACTTACCACCAGGCTTGGTCCTTCGATGATTGGGAACAACAGCACTCATTTCAGCTCAGGAGCGGATATGATCTAATGAACGAAGCAGAATGGACACGTTGTTCATGCACAGCTGTAGACACAAACATAACAGCTACTGACTGATCTTCATGTAGTGGGTTTGGTACTAAATCGTCATATGGGCATTCTAAATGTGATGGATGATGTAAGCTTATCTCTCACCAAATCAATTTATAAAATAAACAGACTCTTATGATACTCTGCGGGTCCCTGAAGCCTCCTGCATGCATGTTTGATTTGCTTTGGATGCTTTAAAACTACATTATGTCTGCACAATGCATGCTAGAAGTCTCTTTTTAAACAACTGTTATACTAAGAAATGACATCATAGACATTATTTTCTGTGATTACCTAAGATTATTTAACTTCTACTATAAAAACTCAGTAATACTGTATCACTAAGGAAATATACTGAGGGTTAATCAGAGGTTTCTAAACCCTTGTTGGACGTGTTCTTCATCACTGAACCTCAAACTAAAATGTAAGCCTGACTTACTGGTAAACCTGCATGAGGCCATTAATCACCAGATTTATGAACAGAGTTCGGCACTGTTTCACCATATGCCAAGAAGGAGCGGCAGAGTCGGGCGCTAAAGGCTATTTTTTTAAATCTTAAAAGAGAATGTTATCAGAGAATGTGGAAATAATAAAATAAATAATCTTTAATTAGCCCTACTAACCTCGTGCATGCGTGCGGGGGAAAAACACTGATATTTTAGCTAACAAATGCAGACACTTCATATCAAATAAGACCACTTTGCAGAGGAAACAACATGATTGTGGTTTGACTTTAAGCATCTCGTCTTTTCAGCCGATACAGACACAAATTATCAGATAAACAAAATATAAACAGGCTTTTTTTTTACATTTTTGAAGGCGCGACTTTAATTAGCTGTGTAACGTTAGCTAACAAAGCAATGCTAATTCCGTTAGCCGCCTTGCTACCTGCCGCAGTTTTCCACCGCTAACCTAACTTCGTCTTGCAACAACACACCTTTTTATTTAAAAACGACATTGCTCACATAAACTAATAACATATCTTACATAATATGTTAGTTTTCTTTTGTTATGTTCAGAATTTATTGCAAATTACCGTTAGCCTCGTCTGATGCAGCTGGGCTGGTTGCACGCACTTCCTGTAGCAGTCCTGCTAACTTCCGGTGGTAGCCAAAGATCATGTATAGTCAAGTGAAGACCCTCAAGAGTGAAAAAAAAAATGCTTCTTCTTCTTCGAGTAAAATTAAAAACGAATCAAATACATGCAGTTAAAAAAATAATAATGAAACATCTGACAACAGGAATCCGAATAACATAAAAAAATAAAAAATAAAACATGAGGAGTGCATTTATATTAAATGCTTTAACACATTATATTCTCAATATAATTTTTAATTTCAAAATGCATAACAGGATGGGGAAGATTAAGACAAATTGGATTTATGGATGTGAAATTTAGCAAATAATATAAATTACCTGAAAATAAATTTATCATCTCTATATTCAAAATAGATGGTGACATTGTGTTTTTCTCCAGAACACTAAAGCGTTTAATCTTTTTACATAACATGCTAGTATGCAGCTATGCAACTATCTCCAGATATAACAGACTATAAACCCCTTTAAAAGTGAATGTTTTGAATGTTTTTCCATATAGGAAATTAGGATTCTTAATTTTATTTTTAGGGCATTTGTTCTTGATTAATGAAGAGCTGAAAATACATTCATTAGAACAAGAAATTTTTTTTAATATGTTAACAGATCGACATTTCATTAAGAATATAACAGGGACAAACTGTGTTAGTTGTGTTATATTATCTCTATTAAAAACAAGTGACATTAAAATCTATTAAAATAACTTTGATGTGCTCGATAAATATCTCTCAGAATTAGTTAATTTGATGCAACACAGAGTTTCATTCCAAAACAAGATAAAATGTGATTTTTTTTTTTTTTTTTTTTTTTGTGTGATGTTTTTAAAGAAACAGTAATTACTGGCTATGAGCTTCTTACCAGGATATAATAAAGTCTTCTAATGTTTATACCCCCAAAAATCAATAACTACAATTTGGAATGAAAGCTCCATGTTACATATTTCAGTGACAATATCATCTATGCATGCAGAAACATCCTCAGCATTAAGAAGTGGCTAATTTGTTAGGAATCAAAACATGATGGAAATAAGGTAAGAAAGTTAAGGCATGATGAAGTCTGTGATGCTTCAGACGAGCTCTTCTCTCATTTGGTAACGGCTCAGAAGTCTTTGCCGCAGTCGGGGCAGAGGATGTCGTCTCTGCATGTCAGGAAGCCTCGGCCCACCAGCGACACGCTACACTTTTTGCAGTTGAAGCAGTTGTTGTGCCACTGGCGCTGCTCAAATGAGATGTACTTGCTTCCTCCCAGACCTGAGACAAAAGCACCAAAGACGAGCCATTTATAAATCTACAAGGGAAACAAAGTGTTCTCCTTATGTCTGTAATGTAGTTATCCTGTAATTGGCCACAGGGTTCAGGTTGAAGCATATGATCTGGCAGAGGAATCAGACCCTGCTTAGATTAAAGGGTCATTTAAAGCTCCAGTCCTTCTGTCTGTGCATGAAGCCACGGTATGATTCTTTTAAAAAATTAATCATCTGATGAATCACTAAATAAACACTCCTGCCTGCAATTTCCACTAGCAGTGGAAGTGGACATTTACCGCTGATTGGGGTGGTGCAGTAAGCACATTTCTTGGCAAACAGATTGCAGAAGCAGTTGAAGCAGTAGGCAAAGTCATTCCGGGAGGTGAACCTCTGGCCGGCCAGAGGCTGCTTGCACCCAATGCAAACGAAGCACTCCTTATGCCAGGGCTGTTCCCGGTACGTCACCCCTCCAGTGGTGATTGGCTGAGAGATACAAGGCAAAGTGTAAAATCTTAACAGAAAGGCCTGTGTAACTTTAAATTTATGAGATGTGAACATATATGTTGTCTCTTTATTTTCCATTTTAAGTTGTGTTGTTAAAGAAGCTTTAATAATGACAAGGACTTCTCTGGATTTGCTTGTGTTCATACGCCACACGTCCCAGTCATGCACTTTATTAGATTACAAATCGCGATGTTTCTAATGTACAGATTCTCTCTTTCTCATGCAAAGAAACTATCCTCTGCTTGAGACCATTATATCATCCTCTTCCTAGTTACTTAAATAAAAGTCCCAGTACCTAAAATATCCTGAGTCATTAATCATCATAAAACAAACAAGCATGAATACAAAGAAAATCAAAGATTTTGAATTAAGATTCACTACACGGTTTATTTTCTTTGCTGTAGCTCGTAGAGAAATGCAGTCAAAGCCTCGTTAAATCTTGCTGTTTACCTTCTTGCAGTGGAAACACTGCAGAGCAAACTGCTTCTCGTAGCATGACAGGCAGTAGTTACTGGCATCTCTCTGCACAAAGCTCTTGGTGCCGATGGGCTGCTGGCAGCAGTTGCAGGTGAAACAGTTCTCGTGCCAACTGTTACCCTTATGCTCCATCTTTTTAGAGCCTGGTGGGGGTGGATGGGAGGTGGAGAGAGATGGAGAGACATAAGAAAGCATGTTGGTAAATCTCCATCTGATAAAACCTGTTGCAGCTTCTTCATCTCTACAGACACGTATTTATTTAAGACAGCTCCCTCTCTCCTGGTACCTGGCACGATGGTCTTCATGCAGGCGTGGCATTTGGAGGAGAACTCGTTGCTGTAGCACTTGGTGCACATCAGTATCTCATCCTTGGTGGCAAAAGGTCGTTCCACCAGAGATCGCTTGCATGTGTTGCAGAGGAAGCAGTCGCTGTGCCAGTGGCGGTCTTTGTATGACAGATCCTGCACAGAGAGCCTCAGCTTTAATTCCAATTAATTCCTGCTTTGCTCTATGAAAGCAAAACTAACAATATTAAAATGACAGATTTTAAGCTGAAGCACAGAGATAATATGACCAAAATAAGTTAAATATAAAATCAGAAACAATGAGACGTGTGACCTTGCTGGTGCAGCCAATGCGGTTTTGACACACTTCACAGGTGTTGGAGAAGAGTTTTTCGTAGCAGCCGATGCAGTACGGGTTTTCTTCCTGCAGGATGTATTTCTGTCCAAACAGCGACTCCAGACACTCCACACAGTCGTAACGTTCTCCCATCCTGGCTGAAACCTCCTCAGCTTCTCTAGGAGAGAATACAAACACGTTCATAAAGAGAAAACAGACACGACTGTATTATTCTGATGTTATTATGTACATCAGTTACCGTCTGTAAACTCATACATGGATTACAGTAATGTTTAAAAAGCTGATATTCTTCTAAAACTGAAAACTCCTTTTGGAAACTAGCTCAGTTATTATGAGTTCACAGCCTTTTTTAACTCAATACAACTGTTTTATTGGCAAAGAACATCAATATTTTTGAGACATTTTACTGAAGACTGATCAAAGTACAACCAAAATTTCAAGTGAACCAATACGTGCATCATTTCTCTCTCTGACTGAGCAGCTTAGATCACGTTTAAGTAGAACTGCATCACGTTTCCATGACTGCGTCTCATGTCAGCAACTTTATCTTAATTTAGAGCGCCACATAACAAATTAGGCAAAGGAATGTCACATACAAAGCCTTCAAAGAAGCAGCAACTGCAGGTTAAATGCCTTCTAATTTATTAAGAAGCACAATGTGACTTTTAAATTTGATTTATTTGGCTCAAAAGAGCCAAATGTCATAGAAAATTAGCAATGAAATCCATATGGAGAGGCTAGAATGAGTAAGATCAAGAAACGTAAAGTTTTCTCTGAAGAATGTACTGAAAACCTCTCAAACATCACATTTTGGCTGCAGTTTGTTTGATGCAGGTAATACTAGAAGGAGATAAAATTAAAGTAAATAAAAAAAAAAAACAGCTAATGATTAGCACTGGAATTGTTGGAATTGTTACAATGCAAGTTCCAGAATTTCACAGATTTAGCAAAAGACTAAAGTTGATCAAAGATCTCTGAAATTATTTGGAAACACTGGATGCTGTCAGATAAAACCAGAAATACATATGGTGGCAAAAACAGGTGGATGCACAGGTAAACTATAACAAAAGAGAAAGTGCTACAAAAGGAGGTGAAGGATTTACCTGTCAGCCTGAACGTCAGCAAGGCGTCTTCCGGCAGACTGAGACTGATGTCCGTCCAACATTATAGTCTTTTATTCAATAAGAGCGGAGGGGAGGGGGGGAGCAATGACGTGACGGGGGTGGGCAGGTCAGCTATGTTTAGAGAGTTATAAATTCACACCAAAATGCTGAAAACGCACAAAAAAAAAAACAAAAAAACAAAAACCTGAAATTGGGACTCATTTTAAACTCGTAAACTATTTTAAAGTAAGAAGCCCAAAGACAATGTAGCAATGCCATTTAGCTGCTGATGATTTACAGCAGCAGACTTAAAAAAACAACAATTTTCAGAGGCAAGGACAACTAATTTAAACTAACTATGTTAAAGTTTAATCAAATAAATATTATATAGTTAATGTTGTTTGTGTCCTGGGAAAACTCAGAATTGGTTAAATGGGGTTAAAGAGAGTTCAGGCTCTAACAAAGGGTTGCTGCAGTGCATGCTAATGTGGCAGAATTATTTTGTATCGACAAATCAATATTTTCATATATTCATAGCATATCATTAATAAGCCATCTCTCTGTGTCTGTGAACGTCTCAGCTGTTTCTCTGGGTTTTCCACCGTGACTTGTTGATCTCAGGTCCTTTAAAGTCATGTACAGGATGTCCATTATCAGGCTGATCACATTAACGCTCAACAGTTTCTGTGGAACAGATATTGACCTGAATTGGGAAATTAGGCTATTCAGAACAACATTCACTTTTCTGAGAATTCTTTCTGGAACACCATGTTAAATTAGTGACTGGGCCTTTAAATGTGCTTAATTTTGATAAACACATAATTAGTATTTAAAATGCAGTTGGGGCCTTTTAAGAGCATTCTGAATCTGAATCTAACAACATGTTGAGTGTAAGCAGCCACGTTTGCAGATTTTCCAGGTGAAATGAAGAACGTCTGCAGGAAACAACCCACATTTCTCAAACAAATGACTATTCCGGTTTCTTCTGACCACTTTTTGGCCTTAACTAGTTCCGCATACTTCAACCTAGAAACACCATTCAAATGTCACACTCTTCAGAAAACTTTGGACATCAGCTTTTTCTGATCTTTTCTAGAAACTGTATTTCAGCTCATTGAAGTTTCAAGAAGGACCAATCAAAAGCAAAACCAGCCTTTCACTTGGTAACCCAATTTTGGAAGTTAAAGCTGACGTGGGAGAACACGCTGGAAGTATTATATCATGTCCTCGTTCTCCTGATGATGATCTAAAGCTGGAGAATGTGACTTATAATTACTTACATAAAGACACTATTTTAGTTTTAATATAAAGTTTGAGACCTTAAGTCTCTTAATTCCTTTAAAAAAATCAAATCTCTGTTTGTTTTTTCCATTTGTTTCCAAAACAAAAATAGAATGGCCAATTTCTGCATGGACCAAATTCGAAATTCAAATTACAATTCAAAATCAAATTCAAATTTACGTATGTGTATATTTTTGTCACATATAAGGGACCCGAAACAACTATTTTGTATTCTGACAAAAAGTGAACCGGAAATCACATTGCTTAATATCAAGTCAAGATTTTATTTTGAAATGTTACCGGAAGTTTTTGTACGTCATTGCGTCCTCTTGACGCTAGCTCACGTGACGTTTTGTCGTGGGAAAAATTGTAAACACAGGAAGTAGTTTGTTTTGCTAAGATAGAAATGAGAGTGTGAAGACATCGCAATGAAAACAGTAACGCAGAATTAAAATTGTAGCAACGAAGTAATAAAATAGTAAAATATTTGTAGTGAAAATCATGGAGGAAAATCAGCGGCTTCGGGAAGGAGGGAAGGCGGACTGGATGTCCTGTCTGCCGGAGGAGCTGCTGGATGTTCCGCTGTGGAACTTAGCCATACCCGGTAAAAATAAAATAAATACTGTCGCACCAGGCCGATTTACTCTGTATTAACTCTAATCAATATTATGTAGTTTTTTCTGTCAGCATATTTTTTAACTATTTTCAATAATGCAGATAAAGGCAGATTTCAGATTTTAATCCTTTGAGGGCGTGTCCTCCTGTACTCACATGACTCGCTATGACTAAAAACCATCAGGTGTGAAATTTTTAAAATACATTTGATTGTCATGAATGCACTCAAAAGGTTGAGTCAATAAAGTTGGACGTGAGGACTGAACCTGTAACTCATCTTTCTGCAGGAAGTCATGACAGCATGTCTTTCTGTCTGGACATCTCCTCTCCTATCCTGCAATCCGAGCCCCGCCTCCTCCAAGTGATTGACAGGCTGCTTCCCTGCTGCACACGCCCCTGTATCTATCGCTGGGCGACCACACAGGTACAGACACATAAACACACACACAGGCCATTCAGGAAGCTGTCCATGAAGTATGTCCTTCAGTGGACCCCAAGACTGAACGTTTGCCTGTGTGTGTGTGTGTGTGTGTGTGTGTGTAGCAGTCTGTCCTCAGTGATCAGTGTGATCTTGGTATTCGTTACTTGGACCTGAGGATTGCTAAGAAGTCAGACAGGGGACTTTTCTTCGCTCATGGCATTTACACACTGATGAATGTTGAGGTACACATCTCTCTCTCTCTGACACACACTCATACACACACAGAGTTGAGAAACTGTTGGTAGTAAAATTGAGCAAACCAATCACAGGCTGGCTTTACAGCATTATTGAAGAAAAACTCATGTAAATTAAAAAATGTAAATGATGATCTCATCTCCGTGTGCAGGAGGCTCTGATTGAACTGGCTTTCTGGTTGGACGCTCACCCTAAAGAGATCTTACTCATTTGCTGCTCACATTTTGATTCGCTGACGGACAGAGACCACAGCGATCTGGCGGATTACATCATCACTCTGTTTGGAAAGAAACTCTGCTCTCCACAGGTCGACAGATAGTGAGACACAGGTTTGGTTTGATGATTTTTTTAATGGAATTCTTAAATTAATTGTGTGTGTTTGTGTATGTAGGACACTCCCACCCTTCGTTCCTGTTGGTCCAAAGGTCAGAAGGTCATTGTGTTCTATGACAACCAACAGGTGGTACTGCAGGACCCTGAGTTCTGGCCAGGCATACCCTACTGGTAAATACCTTTTTTTTTTCTTTTTTTTATCCCCCCCATCTAGACCAAAAGAATTAGTTTTAGCAGGTGCTTGGCTGATATTGGAAACATAAGGTTGGGTTCACAGATTCCAAGCCTTATTTCCATCAAATTAAAATGAACTGGGGTCGCTCTGTAACCAGGTATGCTGACACCACTGACCCTAAGAAGCTGATCTCTTACCTGGAGGAGCAGCAGAGCAGAGGGAGACCACGTAAGTTGACTTTGATCACTTTATTTCAGCTCATTTTGTCTTTTTTGTCTGTCTTATACCTTGTTCATTTGTTTTCCAGCTGGATTTTTCGCTAGTGGCCTGAATCTGACTGAAGACACTTCTTACGTTCTCCTCCATCCCTTCCAGAACATGAGGAAGATGACGATGAAAAATCTCTCTTTGCTGCTTTGCTGGGCGAGCGAGCAGCGACCGGGTTCTGAAGTGGGCAGAGTCAACATCATGTGCTGTGACTTTGTTGCTGCCAGTCAATTCTGCTCACTGGTGATTGGCCTAAACTATAAACTCTTGCAGGAAGTCAATGGTCATTAGAGGTCTGGTTGGTCCTGCATTGTCTGCTATATGCTGTTGGCTGTTACCATAGCAACTCTTCTGGTAAGGGCGAGGCAGGAGTTTGCTGATAAGGGCAGAGTTGTCTCCATCACTGTGCCTTCAGTTAACAGAAAAAAATCTTAATATGATGCATATTCACAATTTTTTATTTTTATACTGTATATAAAATATTATCTGATATATTTTCCTAACCATTTATATATTTCTACTCAAACTGTTACACTATTTGATGAAGAGAAGAATTTAAAAAATAATTTTTTTAGCAGTCATTGAGTAAAGGGGGAAATGTACAGACATAACAGAATGACACGATGTTTTCACAGGATTTCACAATACCAAATTAACTAAATTAAAAGACAACATTTTTAAACATAAATTGCTTTAAAACATACACGAAGGCTGGAACTGGCTTTTAAATCCTATATTTTTTTTAAATAGTAGGAATGCTTTTAGAAATATGAGAAATCTAAATGCAAAGTGACCTTTTACAGAAAAACAAAAGAACATAGTTGCAGTTTATTTTTTGTAGAGGGGTCCGTTCGAAAATGATAAACGGCGCCCCCTAGAGGTGTCTGGAAATGCAACACCAGCGGCGATGTCCAAGCTAGCATGTGTTAGCTACATTCGCAAACACACCTTTAACCCCAAACTTTTATCTTTAACTCTCTACCTACTGATAGAGCATTTCTTAAAATATTCAGAACGATAAAATAAATCGAGTAATTAATAAAAAGTAAAAAAAAAAAAACAAAAAAAACTCACCCTCAGTTTTCCGTCACGCTTGAATGACAAACTCCGCCAACAGGTGATCAGAATTAACTAATTACCGTGTTATCTGGTGATTTTAGCCATGTGCCCACACTGCCACCTATCGGCTGTTACAGGAATTACCACAAAATGCTCAAAAGTTACCTTTTCAGTAAATAAGAGAGCTAATAATGATCAGGTAAAAGCTGGTTGTCATTATGTCTCACATAATTGTGAGAATTTTATTTTATTACACACTTTACGTGTTAATTAACTTAAAGGACAAGATGTGTTTTTAATTTGTGTCTTTTGAATTGGACCTTCAAAGTGTATTTTGTGGATTAGTGAAAATTTCTTTTCCAAAATGATTTGTTAATGAATTCACTGCACTTCTATATATATTTTTAGTTGTATTGTCTTAAATTTAATAGAATACAGATTTTTTCTTTTGATTTAAATAATACCAGATGTTTTTTTAAATTCAGAAACGAATCAACTTTGGCAGTTGAAAATGCAATCTGGTTCTTTAAATGAGTCTAGGTAGGAATGTTACACCTGGTTGCTTATTAAAGTGATTTTTGATGTTCTATAGAGCAGCTCCAGCTGGGAATATACAGCAAGCACCTTGCTCAAGAGCACATCAGCAAAGTCACAAAAGAAGAGCCATTTTCTTTTGGATATTTGAACCTCCACCTTAACTTAACAAGTCAAACATCACACCATAACTAAAGATTTCCACAGGTTTATTCAGTGAGGCGCAACATTTCATCATGTTGCTCACATAAAGAGAAAAATAGATTATCATCTGTAAGAGTTAATACAAGTCTTACTGCATTTGGCTCTGCTCATACATAGAATGTCATTCACTCAACCTTAAGAAAATGATGAATAACACTGAAAGTTTCACTCCAGTGATCATATCCCCTCTAATGGAAATGCAGTGCATTTACTAATTTCAATAAAAAAAACAAATAAAAACATAATGCTTCTTAACAGTGCATAGACAAACACACATGGCTGAATTCCTTTCAGAAATCTGTACATAAATGTTATTTGTTTGTTTGCTATGTGGTATATTGTATATCAGCCGGAAAGTGATTTGCTGGGTGTTGCATTTGATATTCCATGACATTTTTGCATAATGCATAGATAGCATTATTTGTGACAACGTTTACATCATACTGTAAAGTCTAACTTTATGACAAAATAAATATCCCTTTGTACTGCTAAAATGTGTTGCATGTATGACAGTAGTGCATCGACTGGCGTTCTGTGGGTTACAGATAAAACTGCTGCAAAAGAAAAGAACATAAACAACTATAAATTCCATATACAGTTATTCATTGTGTTTATTTTGCTTCTGATGCTAATGATAACACGTATTTGTTGGTGATCAAAAGATCAAGTCCTTGTGTGAGCAAGAATTTGCTTTCATGATAACCTGAGCAAAGTATCTCATATCAGGCTTCATCTCCAGCACTAACAAACATGGTGATGAAGACATAGGATAACATTTTTTATTTTTTTTTTTTACCAATTTGGTATGTAAATGTGACAAAATGTTTTGATCAGCTGCAAAAAAAAAGTCTAAACATCTCACTGCATATAATCCTGGATAGCTGCTTGACAGCACACATTTTGCTGAAACTTTGTGCTAATAAATTTCCTTTTCGCACAAACTTTGCATCGCATAAATCCACTGGAAGGCAGGTAAACTTCTCAGCTATACTGCAAATACTAATATTCAGCTGACAAGGAACTCGTATCTTTGGTTCATCCTGTCCTGATGCTGATCTACTCTATAGCTGAAGTCGATTGGAGTCGATTGTCTAGTCTGGATGTGTACAAGTCCTTTTCTCAACTTTTGGAGATAGTAGCCACCCATTACACCTAAATACAAACACATCAGCTGTTATAGCAGCTGAACATGAGATATGACTTAGGTTCAACATTTTGGATAATCCTGTATAGCACCATATAGGAGGGCTATCAGACATAAACTAATTATTAGAAAAAAAACTTTTATTTACAAAGCACCACAAATGCATTTGAGTGTGCGTGTATGTATACATGCAACAATGAGGACATTAAGATGACTGACTGCATGTAACTGGTTTCTTGACGGTGTGTGTGTGTGTGTGTGTGTGTGTGTGTGTGTGTTTATCTCTTGGAGTGATTGGCGTAGCTGTTCTCGATACACAGTATGGCATATGAGCTGGAGCAGCTGCTGGAGCTCTGCTGGAGGAGGCTGCCGCTCTGCAGGGGCGACGCCATGCCGGTCAGCGCCCGCTCACCCACTCGCCACGTCTCACAGTAGTTGTCCACGTGACGTTGCCCTCCGCTGGATGATCCATGCCATAACATCTTCTCTGGCCTGGGATAACAGAGAGATAAATAGAAATAACACACATCATTTTTCAACCTTAAAGCATATAATAATCCCAAAATTGTACTTTTATAGGGTCAGACATCTTTCTATTTTCATACCAAATCTCCAGGATGATATTAGAATTGTTACAGATTTTTGTCTCACCATGTGCTGTCATTGAGGACGTCCTTGCCATCGAAGGAGTAGATTGGTACGTTTTCCTTCATTCTGCCATCATTGAAGATGGCGTCCCAGCTGTCGAACAGAACCTCATCCTGAGCAAAGAGAAGATGCGAGTCATACGACACAGTCAGGATGACGTATCTGACTCACCATCATCAAGACGAAATATTATTCAGATTCAAACCCTTCTTGGCTACCTTCAGGTTGAGTATCGGCATGTGGTCCCTGTCGCTCTTGCGGACGATGCTGTGGAGATCTTGGAGCTTGGAGGACAGGAAGGCCCTGAACGTTCCTTTCATCCCGATGGCTTGTGCCTGAGTGAAGCACAGGAAATCTGCACCCCGGATGCCCTTCATGGTGCCGGTCTGAGGGCTGTTCAGGGCTATCAGGTGGAGCTGTGGGGAAACACTAACATCAGCAATTTTTATTTCCACATCAAAATCTTACCTATATCAAATCGCCATTGGCTCTCTTACCCCTGGACCAGAAGTGTGATGGTGGACTGGGGTCTCAGGCTCAGGGGGATGTGGTCTTCGCTGAGGGGTAACTGGGTAGCGACCGTCTGGGTAGACTGGTCGTTCCTGGGTGGAATGGAATGGATATCTACCATCTGGCTGGTTTAACCGGTCAGAGTAACTGGGATATCTAGGGTCAGTTGGCGCTGGGTATCGTGGGTCGGGTTGAGAGGGGTGTCGTGAGTCAGGGTGTGTGGGGTATCGGGGATCAGGGTGTGATGGGTATCTAGGGTCCGGCTGTGTTGGGTGTTTTGGCTCAGGTTGTGCTGGATGAGGTGGATCAGGATGTGTGGGATGTCCAGACTCGGGGTAGACCGGATGCTCGCCCTGTGCTGGTCTTTGCGAGTCGTCGGTGGAGGCGCCTGTGTTGGAGTGGTGATCAGGGGAATAGTGCGTGACTGGAGGAGGCTCAACAGCTGCAACCTCATTTCCCTGAAAATTGGGCGTAGGATATTAAAAAAAAAAAAAAAAANTAAAAAAAAAAAAAAAAATATATATATATTAGCATAATTACAATTGTGAAATGTATATCAGATGTTTTGCAAAGAAGAAAGATGAAAAAATCCCTGAATTTTCTCATAACAAAGACTCACCTCCTCACTGGGCAAAGCGATGTAGCTCCCCAGCTGAAAACATAAAACAACTGCATGAATATCAACAGGAAAATGTAGTCATTAATAGAAGAGCAAATAATCTTTATATTCTTTCACCTGGACTTGGCGAACTCCATCTCGAACTCGTAAGTAGAGATCTGTTTGGTCTATAATGTACACCAGAGACCCCTCAGGCTGTCTCCGAGCTGTGGCTGTCATGGTGTCGTAGGACCTCAACACCGTGACCTACACACACACACGTCGTGAGTTAATCAGGAATTTATTCAGAAATGTTTGATGGTATAAACAACTCACCCCTGAGGATCGTCCAGGAGGTCCAGGTGGTCCTGGGGGTCCAGGAATACTGATAGCTAGCAACCACAAGGTCACATGTTAACATGTTAACCAGACAGAGTTTATCTTGAATAATCTGTGTGTGTGTGTGTGTGCGTAGGTGTAAGTGTGAATTTTACTCACTATGTGTGCCCCTGTAAGGTCCTGGTAGGGCTGGGCCTGGAGGTCCAGGTTGCCCTGGTGGTCCAGGTCGCCCATCATATCCTCTTCCTGGAGGACCAGGTGGCCCCTGGGGACCTGGTGGGCCAATAATGGAGTCTCCTTTAGGGCCCTGAAGAGACAAGGGAAGAAATTCATCTTTAACGAGAATCTTGGGAATATTTTACCTCAACCGATCTTCATCATGGACATCATAAATGTGATCTTACCGGAGGACCAGGCTGTCCCGGGGCTCCGATGCCACTCCCTCCATAACGGGGGTCATAATATCCCCCGCCTGGCTCTCCTTTCTCTCCTTTCAAGCCCATTTCACCTTTCAACTCATTCTGGGCAGATTAAAATAAAAAAACATTATGAAATAACAGGCATACCACCATAAAAAGCTCAGTGATGCTCATATTTTAATTTTAATTCTGATATTTTTGAGCCAGTTTTGGTCAATATCAAGCCAAGAAATATATGCTTATTATGTAATATATGTCTCATTGAGGTTTACCTTGAAGGTATAAATGTCAAAGTTTGGTGAGAGACCTGGAGTCGGAATCAAATGATAAAACACAAAATTATTTTAATTTTTGAACTTTGTTTCTCCAGATATTGGCTGTAGAAGAGGAAGTATTACTACCTGGTATGCCAGGTATCCCTGCTGGGCCCCGATCACCTTTCTCTCCCTTAGGAACTGTGAAACAGGAAACGCAGAAACATATTGACATAAAAACTTTGACAGTTTTCCCTTAAAAACTTTATTTTGCAGACATGCAGATTATGAAGTGAACATACGAGGATAATAACTGGAGAAATACTTGGAGTAATCTTCAAGCCACTAAAATAAAAAAAGAAGGGTGTTTAGTGAAATTTAACATTGTCGGATTATGAGAAAGTTAATTATTTCTACTAATTTCCCAACTTAAACGTTTAGTGAAAAAAAAAATGTTTCACTATGCTAGTTAATTTTTCCATGTTTTAATTTACATTTCTTAAAGAAAATTTCCTCATTTTGTGTACTTTCTGGAATTTATATACTATAATCTTTAACAGACATGCAAATACATGAAACCAATAAACTCAATAAATCACAGAAAAATCAGAAGGCTAATTTTCTCTTTTCTTTTTTCTCTTTCCACAAATGAATATCCCACTAGTTGACATTTTGAATGATCCCTCACTGTGTTTTATTCTGCCCAAACTTCATCTTTCAACAGGAAAAACAATTTCTACATATTTGACTCTATGTTCATTTTTCACGTCTTGACTCACTCTGAGCCTGTCAAGGGGAACAGCAGGTCCAGGAGGTCCAGGGGGGCCCGGTGGACCTGGAGGACCCTGGAAGACATGGATTATTGAGCTCAGAAGATGAGAAACGGGATATGCAACTTAATTCCTGGTACAGTTCTTAAAAACAAGCTGAACTGTGTTACTCACTGGGTATCCATATCCAGCTCCACCGGCCGACTCGCCTTTCTCTCCTCTGGCGCCGTTCAGCCCCGGTCGACCCTTCAAATCAAACACACACATTCAGAAATGGACAAAAGTAAGGCACCGACAAGAGACAAAATGTTGAAGACAACTTTATTGATTTTGCTCATTTAAATTTGATTTGAAATGAAAAACCAGATTTTGGTGACATTCCTTGACAGGTGATCAGAGTGTAACAGGAAATAGACTTCGACCAATCATGAGTGAATATTCAACAACAGCAGACAATATAAAGTAAAGACTAATCCCAAGGGCTGTCAGCGTCATTTCAGTTATTGGTTAAATTATCAATGATTTATGTGATGAATCAATTAATGTTAGTCTTTTAAACACTAATAATACTGACAAAACTTTGTCTTTCAATAGTTTGTCGGATTTGACAAGCTGTAATCTGCAATACGTTTTCTGATAAGTTACTTAAATGATCCAATGATTATCAAAATTGTTACAAATGATGATTGATTAAATGATTTAATAACAGCTAGTCATTTCTGCAGCATTTTTACTTCTAAAAACTCCTCATTCTTACATTTTAACTCAAGTTTTTTGTGATTTTATCTGGACTAGAAATGCACATTTGCCACTCACCGGTCTGCCTGGAAGACCAATCTCTCCCTTCTGACCAGGAGGACCAAAATCACCCTGGAGGAAAAGGTTCACAGAGGAAAGTTATGCTCTTATCTTTGCAGAATATATGCAGAATACCCTAAAAGTGGGTGAGAACATGGTACATACAGGAGGTCCCACAGGGCCAGGGGGTCCCATCTCACCCTGCAAACAGACACACTTATTTACTGTACATTTTCTGAACTTAAGATGCTGTTTAATTTGAGGAATAATGTCTAAAATGATGAGCATGTCATGTGATCATTACCGGCTGTCCTAATAGGCCACCCAGGTACACTGGTCTTCCATCAGGCCCCATGTTAACACCAGGCTCTCCTTTCTCTCCCTGAACAAAACATCCACAACACACGAAGACTTTAAACTAACGTTGGACAAAATGGGAGCTCTGCCATAAAAATCATTACGGTTTACAAAATGCTAAAATAAATCTGGGGTATTTTTATTGAAGCTGGTTAACATCAAGTATAATTCTGGCCTTAAAGTATAGAATGAATGAACTTTAGATTGTGAAATACAACGAGAATTCATGAAAAAAAGTTAATTCATCTACCTTTGCTGCATATCCTGGAAGACCTTGGTCCCCTTTTTCTCCCTTTGGTCCCATGGGTCCCTGGATCATAAATCATAATCCAACCAATCTTCCAATTTCTTAATTTAACTAAATTTTCCAAAGTGAATTTGATGACGATACATACCGGGAATCCTGCTCGACCTGGAATTCCATTTGTTCCCTGGAGAAGAGAACAAAGATGTGTGAAAAAAGTGAAAAAAGTGAAAAAATTTTATGATGAAATCAGTCAGGGAACGACAGGGTGCGTTCGCTTACCTGCCACCCTTCGTTCCAAAATACGTCGTTATACTACAGCAAGACAAAGTTAGGCCGTTAGTATGGAGGTGATTAAATGATGGAGCAAGCCAGTGACTGTTAGTGAATATGAGTAACTAAAAGACAGACTAGTGAATGAATGAATGAATGAATGAATGAATGAGTGATTTAGTGATCCAGTGATTCATTCATTTTAGTTGCAGGCGATTATGTGGGTTATTTTTCTCACAGGTTTGTGCAGAAAAGCTTAATTTCTCTAAATCTTTGGCACAACGTCGAACTCACATCATTCGTTGGCTGGTAGATAACCTGCCCTGGAGGGCCGGGAGGTCCTGGAGGTCCAGGTGATCCACCGTCTTGACCTGGTAGACCCTACATCGCAAATAGACACAAGGACAGCAAGAAAAAGACCAAGGATATTGAAAAATAACAATATATTGTCAGTTTTGAACAATATATTAGGTAATATATTGTCACAAATTGTCACTATGTCACAATTTTTTAACATATGGATAGAATAATTGGTATTTTCTGCAATATACTGCCAATATATTATTTTTGCAGCATGTCTCAGTATACAACTCACCCTTTCTCCTCTCTCTCCTCTCTCTCCTTTTTCACCCTAGAAAAAAAACACGAGAAGTTGTTGCCATCATAAAAAGAAACAGGTGTGATACCGAAATATTGTTTCTGAAATTAAATAAAGAGACTTATGGGGCATTATTAGCACATGTTATACATTAAACAACCACAACTGGGCATAAAATCTTACCGGCTGTCCAGGGAATCCATCCAAACCCGGAATCCCAGGCGGCCCTCTTGGTCCCTCTGCTCCTTTGTCTCCATGGATGCCTGGAAAACCTGGCCTTCCCTAGAAATCATCGTTAAAACATGAAACCCAGTAAAAGTGATAATTACAAACTTAGCAAAAAGCCATACACCATAGCAAAAAGCCACAGAGATGTCCTGTACTCACTGGCAGGCCTGCAGTACCAGGTGGACCCTGGAACACACAACACAGCACACTATCAGACCGTGCACGACTGTGGTGATCAGGACACAAACATGATCTATGGGTGTTTGGTACCTTTGGTCCTGGTGGCCCGGGAGAGCCGCTGGTCAATACAACTTCCTCCTGATCCCCCTGTGGACAGAGGAGCAGAAGATTTGTCAAAGGAAGGGAGCAAACAGACATCCAACCAAATAATCAACATCCAACCAAATAATCAACTATCAAACCAACAAATTTCCAACCAGAAAAAAAAAATCAGCCAACCAATCAACCAACCATCCAACCAACAAACATCACCATCCATCCATGTTGGCACAGAATAATCCAAACAGCTATTAATAAATATCTGCCCTCTTACAATCAAAAACCATGAAGAGATGTAAAAGATGAATTCTGCATGTTTAATCTGTACTTACATGACCAACGACGCGGTACGGTGGTCCTGGTGGCCCCGGTGGTCCTGGAGGTCCAACAGGTCCCATGGGACCTGGAAGCCCTGCCAGCCCAGTCTGTCCAGGCAGACCTGGCTGTCCGGCCTCACCCTGTGCACCCTGGGGTGAGAGGAAAAATGCGTCTCTTATGTTGTTATTGTCATACATCATTCAAAGCAGGAATTCTCCTGGTGTTAGTGTGTTAAATAAAGACTTTCACTGCTGCCGTTTTCCATTAGCAGCAGCTGGAAAATCATGGAAAGTGGGTAAAAAGATCCATACACAGTTAGCTGGAAGCTGAGCAAGGTGAAGTCACCGCTTTCCATCATTTAACCATCAGATGTGATGAATAAATAGAGAACAGGACAGATTTAAACTTGGGGAAAAGGAATCACCACAGCAGAGAGTCAGTACCTGAGACCTGTTCACCGGAGAGGAGGAGGATGGGGTAAAGTAAGAGAAGAGGCCAGAGAAAAAGCTGGAGTCTTGTGAGCCTTGCTAGAGGAAAGCAAACACGAAAGAGAAGCTCTATCTTGATGTTTCAGCCACATGATTTTTATTGCAGTACAGGACACAAAAGTCTGAGTCATCGATAATTTTCAAAGACAAATCACAAATTTTGATTTCAATTCAGGTAAAATTGACTGGAATTCACTCACCTTTTCCCCGGACCCTCCTGGAAGACCAAGTTCACCGCAGTCACCCTGCAGGAAAATGGAAATTTTCACAAAAACCAGACACAGATTTCACATGCATGTAATCTTTTCCTCACCAGGCCAGATCATGCAGGAAAATTCAGATTGGATTAAAAACTCCACACTAATCTGTCTACATCAATCTGTGCTTCTCACCTTCTCTCCTCTGGGTCCAGGTTGACCCATTTGTCCAGGAGGACCTGGAGGCCCCTAAAAGAGCAGACAAGACCTATTCAAACAATCAGTGTAAAACTGCATCAGGCGACACAACATCACAGATAAAGCAGAGATCCTCACTGGGAGACCAGGAGCTCCGTCTTGTCCAGGTGGTCCAGGAGGTCCGACAGCTACAGGACCATTAGGTCCGAAAGCCACTGAAGTACCAGGGATCCCAGGAGGGCCAGGAGGACCTGGAAGACCTGGGGGACCATGGGAACCCTGGACAACACAAAAAGTATTCATAAGCTTTTTGGCACTTTCTGTTTAATGTAACCAACATAAATTTACTAAAATCGTCAGCATACCTGTATTTTGTCCAGATCTGGGAATCCTGAGCCCTCCATGTCAACAAACGTCTACAGAAACATAATTAACAAAAGTCAGGGACAAATAGGTCTTGAAAAATTTAATGCTAAAAAGAAAAGGGTGTCTGAAGTGTGGACATACTGGGCGGTCACCAGTGCCAGGTCCAGGAGGTCCAGGTGGACCTGGGGGGCCACGGGGCCCTGGCTGACCTTCTCCACGCTCACCCTGGAAAGATTCAGAGATCACATTATCATGCAGGAAAAATGATTATGCTAAACATCCCTCCCTCCATGCTCTGTTCTATACCTTTTGTCCTTTAGCACCCGACAATCCTGGCTTTCCTGGTGGTCCTTGTGGCCCAGTAGCACCCTGAAAAGGAAGTAAAATGGAAAAGTGTAACAATAATCTTTCAGACAATCAAATAAAAATGCCCATTACTTATTTTGTTAAATAAAAGAAAGAATCTCACAGTTTTTCCATCCTCTCCTGGATCACCCTGTGGAAAAATGCAAAACAATCATTAAGAGCTCCAGAATATTTGTGGAATTTGGGATTTGTGGTACTCACCGGTTCCCCATCTGTTCCTGGAGGTCCTCTGGGCCCTGATGGTCCCATTGGCCCTGGAGGTCCAGCTACCTGCTGCACAACAGAGCCATCGCCGAGCCGGACCACCTCAGCTGCAGGACCAGGAGAACCAGTGGGCCCGGGAGGCCCTGGAAGCCCACGTTCCCCTTTATTACCTGGATATCCAAACCCTGAGCTGCCCTGGTGACGGAGAAGGAAAAATATTAAGCCAAAATGTTCTAAAGCAGAGAATAATCAGAAAAATTAATTGTTCCTGTTAAACAATCCAACCTTGAGTTTTTGTTTTTTTTTTTTTAATTTTGTGAATCAATTAAAATGGAAGGGATTCATTGTTTTACTGGACAGAAATTTGTTTTTTGTGATAAATTACACACGTCTGATTCCTGTAAATTTTATATGATTTATCTCTTTGCCAATTTAAATAAGGCAAAGAACTAAACTAAAGGGAATAAAAAAAACTCCAAACATGCTTGGTGTGAATGCTTACGTACCTTTGCGCCCTTCTCACCCTGAAAGAAAAGAAAAAGTCAAATTATTCATATTATTTTAATCATTTTTAGTTATTAAACTCAAAAAATCTACTCACGTACAAAAAAAAAAAAAAAAAAAACACAGAGCAATTCTACCTTCTGTCCTTGTTCTCCAGCTTGAGAGGAGAATCCGGAGCCAGAGCTGAAGCCTGGATCTCCCTTTGGCCCTGCAGGGCCTTGATCCCCCCTGGTGCCTTTCTCTCCTCTGTCACCTTTCTCACCTTTAGCACCGACGGGCCCTGAAGGAAACATGCACATCAATAAGTTTGTTGTCAAGACAGCAACAACATCATCCACATGCAGCAAATAAAACGTTTCTTACGCCACCTACTGGAGCCTACAGCCGTAGTTTGGTCAATGCTGCAGTGTAAGAATGTGACCTGTAGAGGGAGCTACTGCATAAACAATATAATTTCAGCTTTCTAATTGAATCCTCAGCAGTTTTTCTCAGAAAAGTTTAAACATCTCATCATTTCTTTACTTTTCACATGAATAAACAATAGAAAGAAAACTGGAGCTTGCATAATAAATCATTTTATTTGCAATAACTGCATTGAAACAATGAAATGCCAACCAGCCTCCACCAGCATGCCCAAAGCCCACAGTTCCACCCCACATAAAGACAAGTCCACAGCATGACAAAACGCTCATTCTATGCAGTGATAGGATGGCCATAACTATCAGGATCCCAGATCCTTTAACCCCACAAACCCACCTCTAGGATCTGCTGGTCCAGGCCGGCCAGAGTCCACCGAGGGCTGATAATACCTGACATCTAAAGTCAACACAGACGCAACTTTACCTGCTTTTTAATGACTGATTACTGCAAGGACTGACCTGAAGAACGAATATGTAATGCCATAAGAACTGCCTAAGACAAAGGACTGAATATCGAAAAAAGTTATGCTTTTTTTGTACTGAATGAATTGCTTCAGTACTATAGACTGAATAAGTAGCTCTGATGCTTTCAGTATTTGATCACATCAGCATCAAAATAAAAATCTGTACAAAGAGGAAATGTCTCCAGTAATTTTATTTTGTCATAAAATTTGCATTTTTGCTTTTGTTTTAAAGTAAAAAAAACACCTTCTCTATTTAAAGAAGATCGATTTTGGATAAAGTAATGTATGAAACTGGTACTGCAGACAAAATACTGGTGCTAAATCTGAACAATAGTAAATCTTAATGTTTTAAGTGTATGTTACTTTTGACAGCTGTAAACATGAGGCCACCAAGAGGAAGCTAGTGAGTTTCACATCAAGCTAATTTGCTGAATCTGCAGATTAATTCTGCAGACTTTCAGGTCCAGACACATGCCATTTTTTTCTTTCATAAAAATTCTTTGGCAGCTCCTGCTGTGTGATTCAAAACTTCCATTCCACTTTTCCGCAGCATGTTTTGTTTTGGCAGCGATGCAACACATAAATCTGCTATCAAGTGATTTCACTAATGATTTCAAGTGATTTCACACCCTTCTTCTTTCTTTTTTTTACCTGTTTGTGTGATTTTGGCTCCATGTGAGGATGTCAGCGGGGGCTCAGGCACTGGCTGGAGGGATGCAGGGGTGGTCTGAATACAACAGGACAGAATAAAATAGAATGCAACAGAACAAAATAGAATTAGCTAAAACTTCTGCAGCCACCCTCCTTGATTTTTCCACGGCCAGCATCAAAAGTTAATGTCCCATATCGGACGACTGAACCCGTGGACTTGACATGGAGGTTTGAAGCCTGATGCTATCACACTAATATGTCATAAAACAGCTGATATGTTTTGCTGATCGTCAACATCTGTTTATTCCCACCATGAAATTACAAGAATTAAGTGTTTCCCACCAGTGACCCTGGTCCGATTTCTTTCCTCACATGTGGCACATATTAGATAAGCATCGTGAACATGCCAACGCTTAAAAAAAAAAAAAAAAAAANAAAAAAAAAAAAAAAAAAAGGACAAAGTTGCATAGCTACACCAAATGTAAAGCATCATCTTTAACAAACGATGATGATGAGGGACAACACACTGACCTTCACAGTCTGATCGGTTTGTCTTGAGTCACCTTCACCACTACCAAAATCACCAGAGGCCTGAGAGAGAGAGAGAGAGAGAGAGAGAGAGAGAGAGAGAGAGAGAGAAACTTAAGTTAGGAAGTTCCAAAGTTGGCAAAATGCCTGTTCTGAGAGCCTGAGGTGCCACCCAGTGGTGAACAGGGAAAAGAGCAGGTTTGGGTACAGAGTAAAGATAGTTTTTGATATGAGGAGCCAGTGAAGAGAAGCAAAATCTGGTTTAATGTCTGATCTATATTCTTTTTTTTTTGTCTTTGACTGAAGTATTAAATCACACAAATACTCACAGCGTCAGAATCGTCCTCATCGTCATCACACAAACGCTCAGCCGCTCGAGGGTTTCCCACCACTTTCAGGTTTACCATCTCACCCTAAAATCACAAACAGACACAAAAAACAAATTAATGTAGTTTTTTTAACTTCTCTAAAACTCATAGAGGTTAATTTTTAATCTTCGTCTGCTTGCAATCAGTCATGACATGAGTTTCCTCTGAATCCTCCAAAGAGACAGAAAGTATGAAAGCCTCAGAGGAATGACTCGTGTGTGTTATGTCAGCTGCCTTTGCCACTCTGTCTTGGGATGATTTTAGCCTTTATTCCACCTTAAATACAAAACATGCAGGAGTCAGGTGACCTTTACGACACCTGAGCAGTCATACCAGTTTGGATTGTACTGGGGTGAATTCAGACTTAAGAACTCATGTCCATCTCTTCTTCTTTCTCCCCTTTTCCCACTTCAAAGGCCATGTGACCGTCACGTGGTCACCTGGGTCACTGAATGGGGGCAAGCCAAGGGTCAGAGGTCAAAGGTTAGGCGAGGTCAAGTCATAGATTTACAAGGATGGGGAGGGTTAAGTTTGCCCTTCCTGTTAGCAGTGACCCAGACAAACCTGTGGTGCGATGAGAGATGTTAGAGGTTAGAAGCTTCTATGTGCAAACACACACAAACACAAACAAACAAACACACACACACACACACACACACACACACCTGCTGGTTAAACACACAGCATACAGTTCTGACTTTTCGTGTCCCTCGGGTGACATTTGGATGATCGTTTCTGTCAGCGTTCAGAAATACGACCAGAGAGCATGTCTTCAGCACTGAAGCATTTCCTCTGCTGACACCCTTGAGTTTATAGTTAGAACATGGACTGTCACGGGGGGCTAGAACCTATCCCAGCATGCATTGGGCCAGAGGCAGAGTACACTCTGGACTTCTTAGTCCATAACAGGGTTAAATGTTATTCATTAGCAAATAGAGAAGACTGTTTAGCCCTGGTGGAGGTATGATTATATCTAGTTGGTAAAGTCGTTTATAATTCAAATGTTACCTGGAAATGATCGGCGTCGGCTACTCCTGCCTGCCCCACAAAGATCCCTGCTGCCGGATCCAGCTCCATGGGGTCTGGAGAACGCTCAAACTTCACCACTTGAGGCTCTGAATCACAGCCCTGGTAGAAGGTCACTTGGTCCTCGAAGACAGACAGAGAGAATCGAGTCCAGCTGTCCACCAGACTCGGCACATCGAAGCTGGCCGCCTCATACGAAGCCTCAGAATCGGGTTCAGTGTAGAAGAACTGGACCCTTTGTCGCCCAGACCATACAGCGCTGAGTTTGACGCCAACATACATGAACTTCTGGGCTCCATCTGTTATGGAAAAGATGACGGAGGCAGCAGGAGAGGAGGGTTTGATGTGGAAGAGGAGGGAGAAGTGGCGGTAGAAAGGGTTGGGTAGGTGGGCCAGAGCTGGCTGGCCTGATACAGCCGCCGGCGTGAAGACATAGGCTCTGACCCCACCTGGCCCGTAGCCTATGGTGATCTCATCTGGAGGGGGGTCGCCTATTAGCTGCAGCAAAGAGACGCTGGGCTCCTCTGCAGAGATAAAGAGACAGAAATTAATATTCATAAAGCTGAAAGAGGTACGTTTCAAAAGAGTAGACTATCAGACCAATGATGCCTTCAAGTGCTGTCGTAAACACTGTAATCAAATGCACATATGATGGAGAAAACTCATAATTAACATTTAGGGTTTGACCCCACCAATAAAAACTTGCCGTCTCCTCAGAGAAGACGCCATTCACTGTAGTTTACAGCAAACAGGGACATCCAGTGGTGAGGACAGCTCATTGCAGCTTCTTGTAATATAAAGCAAAGAGATAGAGAAAAAATGCAAACGAGTGTAGAGTCGTGAATTATGGGCTTGACATGACTTTCAATTTTTCAGTAGCACTGAGCCGATTAAATGCTTAATTCTTAAACCGATTATTCTTCAGCCTAACTTGTTAAATGGAATTTATCCACAATAATCTATGACAAGAATCTATTTAGAACCTCTGGTTTCTGAGTTTACGAGGTGCACTTGAAGGGAGCAAGAGTTCCAAAGCCAGAGTCAGCTAGAAGCACAGAAATGATCAGCAAATCACAAGTTCTTTGGAAAGGTTAATTCAGAAATTGTTAGTTTTTTATGTTTACTCATGTTTCTTATTATAGTATATGTGAACACAGACAGCCATGTCTTTTATTTTTAATACTGTAAAATAAACAAATTAAGTAGTTTTATTTAGATGAAGAATCATTTTTAAAGATTTAAGACCAGTGTTTATTAGTGCTGCTTTACTTTATTCAGCTGTTTTTAACTGTTAAATGAACTTAAAGGTTAGTTAATATTTGTTAAATTTTGCACTGCAGGAAGTTAGAAAACTGCTTTAAATGAGTGAGTTTCACCGAATAATCCAACCATGATAAGCATCATAATCATCATGATGTGATGGCACAACGGACCATAAACCACACTGACCCTAAAGGTCAAACAGCAAATCACAGACCTTAAAGCCACAATCCATGATCGCTCTATCGAAACGCTGCTGTCAGAATGTCAGCCACTAGAAATTTAACAAATGCTGGGTTGATGTTTTTAACAGTTTTCTCTAAGGGAAAGGAGGTAAATTAATGGGGGGGAAAAAAACTGCCGATAATTCAGTTCCCATAGACTGAAATAGTCTGAAAGGAAATGAAAAGAAGCCATGAGACTAAAAAATAAATTGACATAAATGAGCATCACAAGGGAGTAAACTTGTTGAGCTGGAAAACAAATCCACAGCGATCTCCTGAGGACGGCCTGTCAGCTCTGATTCATGAGAGAAGATTTCCACAAATCCCAATCTGAGCTTTAAAGGGTCACACGGGGGTTTCCCAAACTCTCATACAGCTCTGCTAAGTGTTCAGTCAGAGAGGAAGAGGAAGCCGAAGAGGAACACGACAAACAAGGATTTGTCCTGTAGGAACATCATTCATAGCAGAATTTCATCATCTTCATCACTTTCTGCTCAACTTCAAAGTTCACCAAAGTCACACTTTCTTTGTCTTTGACATGGAAAATTAAGAAACTTGTGGAAGCTTCTACTGTAGTGAAGCTTTAAGCATCTTCTAGTCATCGTTTTTGTTTTATAACTGCACATTTACTGTTTCCGGCTGTAGAATGCAACTATTTCCATTTAAAAAGCTGTGATTTGTATATTTCCCAGCATCAAAACATGAAAGAGGGGAAAAGACATTTATCAGGTAGATCAAGATCCCCATGTCTGCTTCCAACAAGTCAGCCAGAAAAACCTTTTAAAGGACCATACCAGTGATTGTGCATGTTTGAGCCTAATATAGTCAATTTTCATACATGTTATGTTACTGATAATCATTCCCCAAAGCATACTACTGGAACAGTGAATTAAAAATGTTTTTCCTACCTTCCAGACCTCCATTGGTTTCAGTTCATTCTGCTATTAAAATCAACTTGTTGATACTTGAAATGTTCTTGGGATAGGTAATCCATCATCACCAACAAGACGTGTATTCAGGTTTTTTTTATAAGTTACGTAATTTTAGCTTTAAAGTGGAATAAAAAGTGTGGAGTGAATGTATGCCTCCACCAGGGAATATAGTCCCAAAAGAAGACCTGCATTTATGGAAAAATTTAAATGGCCATGACTTCATAAGGCTTTTAGCAGGCAAAACATGGATTTTTAAGGTGGGTGTATCGCTTGAATATTTGATTTTGAAAGGTTAAGAGATTTTGTAAAATATCAGGAAAGCTGAAATACGGTTTTATCCTTTGGGAAATGATTATCAGTAACGTAACATGTATGAAAATTGAATATACTGGGCTCAAGCATGCAAAATGTCCGGTATGGTCCTTTAAAGTGATAATACGTCAGGATGATGTGTCACTCTGCTTGTTTTTGGAGTTATTCTACAATCTAGACAGAAAGATTGATCAAAGCAGCTGTAATTATAAGAAACTTTTTTTTGCATTTGTATTTATGCCTCCTTTATTTATTGGAAACAGATTTAGCATCGACCAATCACAACGTAAACTTTCAATATGAGCTTTTTAATCACGAAACTGTTAAAATAACTGAAAAATCTTGTGTTATTTACTGTTACCATCATCATCATCATCATCATCATCATTTAAAGACATAAATAAATTCCTAACCTTTAGTATTTGCTTTACTACTATTCTACTCGTATTACTGTTTTGCCAGCTGTTTTTTAATTCCTCCTTTTTGAAACACTCCTCTGGAAGTTTCTTATTCTTCATCATACTGTAACTATTTGCCTGACAGACATGATGAAGAGGAGGCCATGCTGTGTTGGTTAAGAGTCCATCCTTGTTATTTATGTGCTAATCAGCACCAATAACAATCTGTGTTTCCTCACTGTAAAACAGCTTTCAACACATCTGCAGCAGACAGCTCAGAGCTGGCAGGAGATGATCCGAAACACATGCTTTCACACACACATGCACACGCACACACTCCATAAGAACGGTGAATGCTATGTTGTAGCTACAGTTAAGCGTAGACCCTTTGGGATTTCATCCAATTGGAACTGGAGAAGGACACACAGGGTGGTCAGATTCCCACTGAGGACAGCTGCTATTGGTTAATCTGCTGCAGCTGTTGCACAAGGAGAAATTAGGCGACTCAACGTGAAACACAATTTTTTAAGTGACAATAAAAAAAAAAACAGCATAAAAAAAACAAACAAAAAAAACTCTTCAACAATTATCCAAGCATGACTTAATGAACATGCTTTTTGCAGCCAAACCATATGGATCCATAACTCTCCCTCTGAAAAAAACCATTTTGTGAACATAAGCTGTGAACAGTTCACTGGAGTTATAAGACCTTTTTGTGTTGTTGCTACATTCACTACAACAGCCTCTAAATTCTTATTTTTCTGTGGACCAAAAGGCAAAAGTAAGAATAAAGACATTCTCATCAAACCTCAAACTCAGCCAAAGTCAGCGATCAGCTGTTTCCTTTGGACTGGCTGGTTTCCAAAGCACAGATGGAAGCTGATAAAACTTACAAATATGGGAATCTGCTTCTGAAACCATCATCGTGTTAACCCAGATATCACTCTGTGGCCTCCTGCTCAGCTTCACGGCTCTTTCTCTGTACTAACATGTCCTACAGCCCTGAAGGCATTGGCAAATTTCTGATTTTTCCAACAAGCAACCCACTAGAAATTCAACAAGCTTTTACTGGAAATATGAGAAAAAGAAAGAGAGAGAAAGAGAGAGAGAAGGGCATATGAAGACAGACAGATGGACGGACGCAGGCAGGAAGGAAATGCGTGTCAGATATCCATGGGAAAGCGAACCAAGAGGGAATCCGATAGAACAGAAAGTACAGTTCCCAAAAGCCTGCTACTCCTCCACATGTCAATTACAGCAGCAGCACACTCTGGAAAATGTTTGGCGTGTATGCATGTTGCATTAATGTTACATTACTGTCAATCATCACCCGCATACTGGTGATTTTTAATGTTTCTTGGGCTTAAACGTTTAAATAAATCACCGGTATGCTCCTTTAATCCAGCAAATTTGACCATGATCACACCCAGCTGTAGCTTTACCCACTAAAATGATGAGAATGAAAGGCGAGGCGTCAGTTAACACTTAAAGAGAGGAGAGGAAGCTACCTTCTAACCTTCAGCCATGTTTGACCAAGTTTAGAACCAAGAGCAAATTAAAGCTGACTGATGAGGGAACGAGACTCTCTGAATTCAGATAACATCAGCTGGCTCCAATATTTTCTAAAGGCATCGAGAACATTTGGGAACAATCTGGTTCCTTGGCTAACATCCAATCAGATTGTGAAGGATTTGTTGTGTGTGGAGGAACGGAGCGCATTTTCTTTAGCCTGCATGAGTCAAAGTGTTCCAGGTTGAATTGATGTTTCCTCCTTGTTCGGTTTTGTTTGGGAAGATCGGAGCGTAGCAATTGTACGCCCACACAGAAACCTCCAGTCAAAAAAAAAAAAAAAAAAAAAGAGAAATCTAAAATCTATGAGGAAAAATGAAAACTTTGACTCAAATTTTCTGGATTGAGGTGCATTTGGACGTATACTCACGCTCCAAACACAGACTGATATAACAATGGAAAAGTGTCTCAAACTGCAGCTTTCAAAGATAAAAATAACCCCATGCAACGTTTTAGGAACACATTGCTCAACTTGACCTAAACCGCGTAATTCCCCTTCACAACAAAAGCCTCTCTCACACTTTGCCCACTATTTGTGTGAGCTCATCTTCGTGCTGTCAGAACATGTAATTACCACCCATCAAGTGTTGCTGCTCACTGCTGCCGCTGTCTGCCAGCGTGACAGTGTGGGCGCTCGGCCGTGACCTCTGACCCCTGACGGAGACTTCCAGCCACCCAGACTCATCTCAGGCACAAAGCTTCCTTTGAACCTCTTGTGCTTTCTCCCAACGTGAGAACACAACTGGCACACTCATCCCTCGGACCGGACCGGTTTCTCATCATAGCCGTTATCACACATGCCATCCACACCCACACCCACACCCACACCCCACCCAAACCACTCCAATTGTTTCCCTCTGTGTGACTCTGGATGCTACAAACTCACTGAAATTCAGACAAATCACCTGATCAGAAACTATGGAATATGATGGAACATAATAATCTAACAGGGAAACCTGTAGACTTCTATTTATAAACTTCTATTTCCCACCTTCCTCCCTCTCTCTTCTCCTTCCTCCCTCTCTCCTCTCCTTTTTCCCTCTCTCCTCTCCTTCCTCCCTNTCCCTCTCTCTTCTCCTTCCTCCCTCTCTCCTCTCCTTTTTCCCTCTCTCCTCTCCTTCCTCCCTGTCTCTTCTCCTTTTTCTCTCTCCTCTCCTTCCTCCCTCTCTCCTCTCCTTCCTCCCTATCTCCTCTCCTTTTCTTCCTTCCTCTCTCTCCTCTCCTTCCTCCCTCTCTCCTCTCCTCTCTCTGTAGCTTAATGAATGAGACTTTGCAGGTGTTTGGAAATTCTCACCCAATAAATACAGCAAAATGATATTCCACATCCTGTGCTGTGTAACAGAACCATGGAAAAAGTTTCCATATGGAATCCTAATTTCCCCAATTTTCTTTGAGATCAGCAGAGGCACAAACCAAAAAAAATGGACAAGTTATGCAGCAGCATCGTGTCAAACATTCTCACACATACAGTAAATTGATGTTGCAGCACAGAGCTTTCCACGTTCTCACTCAGAGATTGTGGTTTATGATGGGGTTCAAAGGTTATCCAAACAAGAACCCTACTTGGTAAAGGCAGCACATGGAAAATAACAAAACTATCTGCCTCTCAAAGTCAGAACATTTACATTAAATATTCCTGTGGGAAAACAAGTGACATGATAAAGGTTGTTTTATGCTTAGAGTTCATGCTGTCAAACTGAATGAAAACTGATGTAATCCTCCACAGTCCACAATTTATGAAGCCACTAAAAGGCTAGAGGAGGACTTCCTGCTGTGAGAATTTACACAGAGGGAACCACTTCTCATTCTGGAAAACCTTTGATTCCGTGAAAAAAATCAAACAGTATCTACCACATATACTTGTTGAGATATTGATGTAGCAGCACAGGTGGTTTTGCAGCCCTGGTGAGACCAGATGTGCACACTGTGGTGCCTAATTGGTGCATTTTTTGAAGTATAAACTTGCAGTATTGAACCTTTTTCTGAGTGTACATGGATGCGTGTTTCTCTGTTTTATATATGTATCCTCATCAGTCTTTTATTCTAATCTATTATGATGCAGCTGGAATGGATTTGTCTGCAAAAAGGCCTAATTATTCATTAAATTCCCATAATTTAAGATACAAATCTGTGATTCTAATCCATAAAAAACAGATGATGAAAGAAAAGAGGGACTGTGACTGGAACAATGACTCCTGCAGCATTTTATATTATTCAGTGGTAATTTGTTGATGTTTAATACAACTTCTATGCATTCACTTCTTCAGATACAACTTTCAACCAATCATTCCCTTCGGTGTTTCCACTAAAACACGCCTGTTATTGCTGCATCGTTATGCATGATGCATTTTAAGATGCATTTCTACACGGTGCAGTCAAGACGATAGCATGAGCGTAACATGCAACCAACCAAGAGATGCGATGCGTTTGCCATGCTTCTGTCGACAAGAGCACGATCTGCAGCAACACGCAATTAAAATGCCATTCTGGTGCTTTTGCATGTTTCAACCCACTGGCTACAAGTCACGTGCATTACATCACTGCCAACTGTGTGTTTTAAGCATGATATGAGTTCGTAGACTGTTTTCTACCTTCCAGGCAGCTACTGGTTTCGGTTCATGTCATTTATTACAGCAATGAAAAATTAAATTGCAGAGACCTGAAGTTTGCTCGAGTTCGATCATCCATCACAGTTATCATCACGTCTGCACTTATTTTGGCCTGAGGTGGAAAGTACTTATGGAAAATCCTGCATCTCCAATTTTCTGTGTTTTCTTTATTTTATTTGGGATACTTGAGCAAACTTAACTATATGTTCATACATAAGAAGACTTTTACTTCTAAATCCACTTTGTACTTTAACTTTAGTTAGTGATTGTCATTCTTCCAGCAGAAAAACAATGTTTAGGACCTCAAAAATGCATTGAAAATTGTCAGCAGTGATGTAAAGTATGTATTATTTGTAGTAAATTAGACTAAAACATGCAAAAATGTGCATGAATCACGTGACGGGGAAAGTAATCCAGAACGGCGACGTGCAGCACATGTTGCAGCTTTGAAAAGACACAAACACATGAGCATAAATAGCGGAAAGCGGCGTGATGTCAGATTCAAAATGTATCACCAGACAGGATACATTCGAACCCGCCGGAGTTACCTTTCCACTTACTAAGTGACACGCATGGAGGAGGGCCGGGCTCCTGCCCTCTTTCAGGCAGGAGGCGACATTTCACCGGGAGGCGCCCGCTTTCCAAAGACGCCCAGCAGCGATCCCGCAGCTTGTGGCAGAAGCTGCGGCACGGCAGGTGAGAGCGGGCCGCGGGCATCTCGGTGGGTGCTGAGAAGGCGACAGGGCACCCAGGCACCAGCAGGAGGCAGAGGAACCACTCTGCGGCGTGGTGACACCCCGCTTTTGAAAGCCACGCCCACTCCCTCAGGACCGCCTCCACCTCCTCCACAGATGTGTGGTTGAAAAAGTTGGGCAGCGTGAAAAACTTTGAGCGATTGTTAGAGCAAATGGGCCAATCAGAGGGCACGGGGAGACAGGACGAGGGGGTCGGCATGGAATTCAGGACACCCTCAACGGTCCCGCTGGCATTTCCCACAATCCCAGTCAAATTGGTGGGCAGGATTTTACCGTTTTCAAGCTCTGGTTCTATGGTGATGTCTAACAATTCAACTCTCCCTGATGTAGATTCTATACCTGACCCAGACCCAGCCTCAGCCCTGGATCCTGATCCTGAACCCCCATCCCCTACTCCAATCCCAGACCCTTCCTCCTCCACCCCCACCCCTTTGAACCTGTCTGGATTATCTGTTTTATTAGGGTTAGCACTCTCCACCTTCTCAATCAGGCTTCCATTAGTAGTCCCAGTGGTCGGGCTCGCATCCCACATCTCAACAAACTTACGGATTCCGTCGGCCACGTTAAGGATTTCTGTCCCGACCCCGGACAAGTCGTCATCCTCATCCTCATCCTTCTTCATGCTGGGCGGTGTGAGGGTGTTTCCGGATGTTGTCGTTGCTGGTGGCGTTGTCTGTGGGGTCTTGGTAGGTTCTGGATCTCTGCTCCAAAACCAGGCCTCCAAGCTACCAGCACAGAGAACCAGGAAAAGGAACCCAGTCCGGATCCTCAACATGCTGGTCTGGATGATGATACTCCAACAGAACCCCAGCTGTTTCCAAAGCTCTACCTATTAGCCTGCAGGGTCAGCAGCTACATCCAAGCTGCTCCAGGGCCATTGAGCAAGATGTGAATGAAAGCAGGCACATAAAAACTCTCTGACCCTCCCTCTGAGACCATCCAGTCTGACTCCTGCACACACACACACACTTACACACACACACACACACACACACACATAGGGAGACCTCAGTGTGGAGGCAGGCTGGCCATGCTGAGGGACACCATTGGCTGATCAGAGCAGTGACTCCTCCCCCATGAGCAGAACTGAGTACATTTACTATAACTTTGTGGTTCTTTACTTGAGTATTTCCAATTTACTTTGCAGAATAAAACTTTAAATTCAACATGAGATTACTTTTTATTGCTTTTAGAATAACTTTATAAAGAACATGAAGTCACACAAGTCCCCAAAATGGTAAAAAGAAAGTTATTTCCACCATCAGGCCAAATCTCCACCAATCATGAAAATCACCCAAAATTAAGATACAGGGTGAGAGAAACAAGATTTTCTTTTTTTTTTTTTTTTTTTTTTGAGTGAAAAAAACCTTGTATGTCCATTTTTGGAGGATTACTGAATCATGCAATTAATTTTGATATTATAACCAATGAAAAATGGCAGTTTTGTAGGGAATGTGAGGTAATGATTTGGAAAATAGAGCAAAAACTAAGGGATGAGAGCATGGAAGATATGAGGACACATAAGTGAGAGACAAAGAAAAGACTGTGGGCATATCAGGATATTTATTCAGGAGAAAATTTCCAGGAACAGATGGGAAATTTTCTGTTGCAGAAGGGAAAGAGGGCATCAGTTTATCAGCCTGATTTATTACTCTGGAAAAACTAAGACGCTGCTAGAGGAATAACAAAGGATGACATCATCAGAGGACGCAACTAATGAATGAAAACAGGTCTGTGCAGCATTTTTAAAGTTTAAAGGACCATACCATTGATTTTGCATGTTTAATCCCAATAAACACTACCTGCATACGTGTTGCAAGACTCTCATACATGTTTAGAGTCTCTATAAGTTGATTTTTATAGCGTGCTAGAATGAACTGAAAGCAATGGCAGCCTGGAAGGCAGGAAAAACAATTCTAATATTTACCACACCACTAGTATGTTCTGGGAAATGGTTGTAATGTAACATGGAAGGAAAGATGGAATACAAAAGGAAATAAATCTTAAATATCATGGAATAAAAGCAGAAAATCTGCCAAAATGCAAATACTCAAGTAAAGTACCAGAAGCTTAAATTAGTACTTAAGCACAACAACGCTTGTACCGCGTACCCCTGAGTACTGCCAAGTACATTTTTTGGTACTTTTTCATACATTTTGTGGGACTGTATGATATTTTGTGATATGAACATTTTGGTTATGAGAAGGGAAGAGTATCAGCAGACACGGAGAGGATGAATGAAAGACAGCAGCTGAGAAAGTGGGGTGGGGTGGGGTTGGGTGGGGGGTAAGGGGGTATCTGATTGGATTGCTGTCTTAAGCCCTGCTCCTGGGGATCCATTCCATTCCCTCATCGGAGAAAATCCTCGGAAAACGTACCACCTCCAAGTTCTCACAGATCAGGATAATGGAGCGATCCCCCCTTCATCCCAGTCCTCCTCCTCTTCCTCCTCCTCCACACGGCCCTGAGTGCCCCCATCATCCAGCAACCCACCTCATCTGCCAAGCTCGGACATCCAGCTGTTACACATTCCAGCACACGGACCTTCCACACCCACGCTGCAGGACGTTTGAGGCTCATTTGTGCATTCGTGCAACAACGCCGCTGCTGTCAACATCCAGGCTAGGTGCTTTCTGCCGGATGTGATGCAGCGAGAGAAAGCAAGGGCTCTTCCTCTTCCAGAACATTCTCAGGAGTGTGTAAAAGCAGCTGTGACAGATAACGCAAACACGATTAAGTGTTTGGCTCAGAGGTCAGAGGGTTCATGAATTCTGATAAATCAAACGAAGATGAATGTTTCACACTTCTGTTGTCTTCAAGCCAAAAGCTGCCACACAGAAAGAAAATCAATTGGAGAAAGGGAGGAAAGAAGACATACAAGACAATACCATTCAGAGAGATCTACACACAATTTGTGGTATGCACAGCATGTGTGTTACATGATCAACGGACAACATATGAACGAGTGTGTGAACTGTGTGACATCCCCATGAGAAACCAGCACGGTGAGAGAAACATGATACACCAATAAAACACAGAGACAATCAGGCGTTCTGACTGCTGGGCCTGTGAAATCCTACACACACACACACACACACACACACANTCAGGCGTTCTGACTGCTGGGCCTGTGAAATCCTACACACACACACACACACACACACACATACATGCATGAATGCACACACACTATCTCAGATCTTGTAATTTATTAGATAAAGAATGGAAGAGGAGAGGGTGAGTGAGGAAGACTTTGATGTTCTTATAATTTAAGTGTGTAAAGCTTCTGCAGAGAGAGAGAGAGAGAGAGAGAGAGAGAGAGAGAGAGAGAGAGAGAGAGAGGGGTGGAGAGATGGAAGTATAAAACTGTTGAACATAAAAGGATTCATGGCGTGTTTTAACCTTATGTGGGTGGTCTGTGCTTATGCTGTCCTCACAGTGGCCATAAAGACATAATTCCAACCTATCACAGTCTGAGTATCTGCTGGTGACAGGTATGAACTTTCTACCACCATCCTCCTCCTCTTCCTCCTCCTCCTCCTCCTCCTCCTCTTCCTCACAGCACCAAATTTGGGAAAGATATGATCCCCTCTCCAAATAAAGTATGATTTTTTAAATAAAGTATGCCATAGCCAAAATACTTCACTCAGAACTGTTTCACACTACAGTAAAGTCAACACACACACACACACACACACACACACACACACACACACACACACACACACACACACACTGGCAGTCATTAAGCTCTGGAGGAATCGAGTTAGAATGGCGATTAGCTCAGGGTTGGGAGATGTGGACCCCGCAATGGTAATTTAACACAGCTGCAACCAGAACACACACACACACACACACACACACACACACACACACACAACAGTACACAACATACCCACAACACCCACTTTGACCAGCAGGTGGCAGCAGCACAGAGGCTGCAGGGTGATAATAACTACACTGTATTGCTCTTTAAGAAGGAAAAAAGAATAAACCGATGCATATCCTGTAAAATTCATGGTCTTTTGAGGTAAAATGTGTGTATTTTATTAGTTACTAAAGAGTAACTAGCATGAATACATGAGATTTTAAAATACTGTGTAGAGTCTACAAGTCAGAATGAAAAAAGATGGAATGCTGCCATCGGCTGTTTGAAGCCAGAAGTTGAAACACCAGAGAAGTTCTTTTCTTTTAAATATTGTAGTTTTATTGTATTTCATTGAGTATTATTAATTTATCTTTGTTTGAATTGGGTATTTTATTTTTAATTGTAGTGATTATATTTTTATTTTGATAAACCAAGGGAATTGTGACAGTTTAAAGGACCATTCCATCCATTTTGCATGTTTGAGCCTAATATATTCAATTTTCATACATGTAACGTTCCTGACAATCATTTCCCAAAGCATACTACTGGAACGGTGAATTAAGAGATTTTGCAAAATATCAGGAAAGCTGAAATACAGTTTTATCCTTTGGGAAATGATTGTCAGTAATGTAACATGTAGGAAAATTGAATATATAGTGCTCAAACATGCAAAATGAGTGATATGGCTCTTTAAGTTTATTTCTCACAGTATTGCTCATCTTGCATTTTTCTATCATAACAATCAATCAGTAAAACTCCCCTCTGATTTTTATACACTCAATGTGTCTCTAAGTTATCAAATAAGTCAAATTCTTCAAGGTGAAGAAACAAAAGTTCCCTGAAGCTTCTTGGCAGAAGCTCAGCAGAAATGAGCAGCTCCTCCTCCTCCTCCTCGTCTGCTCGCTGATCCCTGAACACCCTCTGGTATGTCAAAGTGGGCTTTTGGCAAAAAGAAAAGCCGGACATTTTCAGGCAAGAGGGTGTGAGACAGTTCATGTCGGCTCCTCACCGAGTCTCAATGCATGATTCATTCAGGGACAAGGAGACCGGGAGCAGACAGCCCAGTCCTTGTGTGCAGAGTCTTAATTCCTGAAAGATGACATTTGTTGGGAATTACGCAGTTAAAAAATAATGGGGTGTATGGTGAGGGAGTATGGGGGTCTTCATGGACCCAACAATGGAGGAAAGTCAATGAGCCAAAATAAATGACAACTTTTGTTCCAGGAAGTCAGAAAGTT
Organism: Lucifuga dentata; assembly: GCA_014773175.1. NCBI lineage: Eukaryota > Metazoa > Chordata > Actinopteri > Ophidiiformes > Bythitidae > Lucifuga > Lucifuga dentata. The sequence goes on along the minus strand of VXCM01002203.1, from coordinate 135,639 downwards.
CATGCAGACACCTCCTCTGAAGAAAAAAACTGATACCACAAAACAGACTTTTTAAAGGATGGATGGATGAGTCTGTAGTTAATTTGCCATTCTGGATTCTCCATATTAGAGATGCTGACTGATGATATTCATGCAATCTGGATCTGAATCATCACGTAGCATCATAGGTCATATATAGTCTGAGTTGTAGCTAAGAGAGCAAAACGCCCGCAAACTCAGAAACCATAATCATTCCAGAAGCACAAGACAGTCCAGAAAACACAGGAAATCCAGAAAACACAAGAAATTTGAATAAATGCATGAAGTCCAGTTGTTCTTACATATGTACATGCGTGTAAAACAGAAGCAAATTCAGAAAACAGAATCAAATCTAGAAAAAGAAGCAACCCTAGAAAACAGAGCCAAATCTAGAAAACAGAGTCAAATCTAGAAAAAGATGTCAAGAAAACAGAAGAAAATCTAAAAAAGAAGTCAAATCTTGAAAAATAAGTCAAATCTCGAAAACAATAGCAAATCTTGAAAAAGAAGCAAATAGTGTTGTCAGTATTTGCTGGTATTTTCTGGTTTTTCTGAATGCAGCATGTTAACGGAGTGAATTTGTTACGTCTGAATGAATTCACCTGCTTTTTTCTGCTGCTGGCCTCACCTGTGCAGACGTAAACCCTTCTGGCGTGAATTCGATGTGACATTCAAGTCGAGTGGAAAAGGGTCGTAAATCTGAGGGCCCCGTGTTGCGTTTAAATTCCTGCGTACTGTACTGGAGGGCACCAAATTCCTCTGATGCTCCTAGAGAGTCATGAAGAGGCCAAAGCAGATACATCAACACCACCTTCATCAGTCAACAACTCCTCACTTTACTCAGTCATTCCAGGAATCAAAGCAGCATGAGCCAGACTTCTATCAGATTTCAACCATCCCATTAATGAAAACACAGTAGATTTGCACAGATGAAATTGTGGTATGTGCATGACTCCCTCAGAATATATCACAAAAAACTTAAATCCAAACACTAAACACACCAAGAGCAGCTGAACTCAAAAACTCTAGACTATTTTCTGTCGTGTCCATTAGCAAAACCATCTCCAGCTTTTTGATGGCTGACTTGACGTCTCTCCATCAAGTTTGACATGTGAAATTCACCAGAGAAAAACAAGCATCCAGTTTCCTCATGATATAAATGAAAATTTACCAGATTCATTCAACATCCAGCAATAAACTACTGAGTGTTTGTCCTGCGGATGCTATTGTCATAATCTATTTTCCACCTGCATTTTTCTTTTTTTATCAGATTTTGACCAGATTTTTTATAACATTCTAACCAAAAAAAAATTCCTGGATTTTTCCTTTTAAAATAAAAAGCAAAAATAATGAGTTACTATATTAGTTGCTGATTGCTCCTTAAGAGTCGAGCAGGTGGAGAAGCAAACTGCATCCTCTATTAACACCAGCCTCAGCAACGTTAGCACCATCAGTCAGCCTACAGCTGGCAAAACAAAGCATTCAGAGGGAAATGATGGGAAATCAGATAGAGAACAAAGAGACACGGATGAGGGAACCAAAACATCCTCTCACCGGTCTGCGTGACATCATACGTGTACATCTACACGTCTGTGATTCACACTCAACCCACATTTAAGAGATGAATTTTCATTTCAAAGCGCTGTTATTAATAAGATCGTGTCATAGAGAGCTTTGATGATTCACGTGTTTCTGCCTGAGCTAAAACTGCTGCAATGACGAGACAGTAATTACCTCAACTCAGACAGGAGGAGGAGGAGGAGGAGGAGGAGGAGGAGGAGGAGGAGGAGGAGGAGGAGGAGGAGGAGGAGGAGGAGGAGGAGGAGGAGGAGGAGGAGGAGGAGGAGGAGGAGGAGGAGGAGGAGGAGGAGGAGGAGGAGGAGGAGGAGGAGGAGGAGGAGGAGGAGGAGGAGGAGGAGGAGGAGGAGGAGGAGGAGGAGGAGGAGGAGGAGGAGGAGGAGGAGGAGGAGGAGGAGGAGGAGGAGGAGGAGGAGGAGGAGGAGGAGGAGGAGGAGGAGGAGGAGGAGGAGGAGGAGGAGGAGGAGGAGGAGGAGGAGGAGGAGGAGGAGGAGGAGGAGGAGGAGGAGGAGGAGGAGGAGGAGGAGGAGGAGGAGGAGGAGGAGGAGGAGGAGGAGGAGGAGGAGGAGGAGGAGGAGGAGGAGGAGGAGGAGGAGGAGGAGGAGGAGGAGGAGGAGGAGGAGGAGGAGGAGGAGGAGGAGGAGGAGGAGGAGGAGGAGGAGGAGGAGGAGGAGGAGGAGGAGGAGGAGGAGGAGGAGGAGGAGGAGGAGGAGGAGGAGGAGGAGGAGGAGGAGGAGGAGGAGGAGGAGGAGGAGGAGGAGGAGGAGGAGGAGGAGGAGGAGGAGGAGGAGGAGGAGGAGGAGGAGGAGGAGGAGGAGGAGGAGGAGGAGGAGTGGTGTGGCTTTACTTTAGAGAGAAAAGCTTGTTGGATGCAGAATGATGATGTTTATTCAACAGGAAAATCCAAAACCAGAGATTTACTGTAATCATTTCTCATGGGAAATACATACGTCTTCGTATCTCTAGAGAACCTGACTGATAGTCATCAATAGAACTGATTATTGATAACTGATAATCATAATTTTTTTGCAAAATTTATTTTTTTGTCCATTTTAAAGCAAGAAATACATTTTAATTCAAAACTTTCTCTCTTAAATAAACGAATATTGGAAAAAGAATAAAGAATCATTTCAGAATCTGGATTTTAAGTCAAAGTACATTATTATTAAACTGGTATCAGAATGTTTGAGCCTATCTGTATGATCATGTGGACTCAATCAGGCTGTTTATTTTACATTAAACTAACCCAATGACCAAAAAATTTAACGGAAAATAATCTATATTAACTACAAAAGACATTAAATAAAGTCAAATTTTAAAAAGCCAGTATTTAAAGGGGACATAATACACAAATTTCCATGTTCTTTTCATAATTTGAAACCTTTTCAATGGTTTACTTTCATCCACTTCTGCCTTCCTTTGCTGCACTACTACTGTGCACACTGAGTGAAAACAGGCCAATTAAGGTGATACCTCTTTAAGGCTCCCTCTTTAAAAGCCAGCTCTGTCACATAGATACTAATTTTGCAGCAATTTTGTACTTACAATGATTAAATGCTTGGATATGATATCAAAAATCTATCAAAAATTATTCGTTGTTACTAGTGGCACTAATATAAGCAGATAAATTTAACTTTTAAGTTAAAAAGGAGCTCAAACTGATGTTTATAACATGTATTTGCTGCAGCAACAGCAGGTTTGGGAATAAATCCCGCCTACATCCTGTCCGGTAGAACACTTTGAAGCCGTGGCGCTGGTCACGGAGGNTAAATCCCGCCTACATCCTGTCCGGTAGAACACTTTGAAGCCGTGGCGCTGGTCACGGAGGTCAGCCAGCATTAGTGATCCGTGCCCACTCATTTCACCCACTCAAGTTGCTACAAACCGCCAATTTACCACCTTTAATCTCAAAGGAAGAAACGAAGAGGAACTGAGGCCATATTCTGTTTGGTTTAAGTCACATTTTTAACTTCATTTGAAACATATGTGCAAAATATTGGCTCATTTGCCCCAGAATTCCCAAAGAAAAGCTTCCTGATTCTGCCAGCATCGTGTCACGGCAGATGGTATCTTCAAACAGCTGACAGACGTGTTTTCAGCCAAACCCAAACAGCGTGAGTCTTCATCACGGCTTTCGTGCAGCATACAGGTTTACACTGTAATTAGCGGTACAAGTGAATGGGAACCGCAAAGGGATGAGATGAGATTTGAAGGCTTCAGGTAATAATCTGTTTTGTTTTTATGTAAATAAGCATCTGTTTTGCTGCTCTTTATGCCAAACTGATGCGATACAGCAGCAATTTAACATAAATCCAGTTGATGGAAGCTGCTACATGCTGTTTAAACACTCCTGTCTGGGAAAACTGCCTGGAATGTCTTATTTTGTCTCACAATTACCTTCTAGGGGGTGCTAATCCTGACTACCCCTGACCTTTGACCCCCCTGGAAACATGCATAAATGAACACTGTGTGTGCAAAAAGCAAAACCCTAATTATTTTTCACTAATATTCCACAAAAATACCAAAATTTGAACATTAAAGAAGCTCATCTAGCATTTAGGATATGTTTACTGACATAAAAATAAAGGAGGTTCACAATTTAATTTCCTTCTGGATTTTACTGTCATTCTCTTCTTCATTCAATTTTTAATATTAAAAATAGACATTAGACTTTCATACCAGGCTAATTTGAAGTATTGCTTCTGAATAATGAATTTTGAGAAATATTGCAACAGCTGAGTAAAACAGGAGGCCCACAGCTTCTTATCAGGAAAACCATCAGCATTTGAGTTGATGAATATATACTTTGACTCCTTAAATATATATTTTGTTACGTGCCAGCAGCTGGAACACAAGCTACACAACAGCAATAATGTTCAGCGTCTGTTTGCTCTTAATGGATCTGAGACATCAACAGTTGCAAACATTAACCTGTAAAATGCCGACGGCTCAAACAGCCGTACATCCACACACAAACCATAAAAACACAAACGAGCTGCCAGACATAAACACCTCCAAACTCCCACTCCACTCTAATCATCCCATCAGATTCCCAGGATGACGTTTCCTTTGTATCCAGTGTTTTATGTACTGTACAGCGGCTAATGTGGTCGCTGCAGACGTGTTTTATGAGCTTCTTTTATTGGCTGCTTTGATCATATAGGATGGTTTATTGTAGGAACGGGCAGTCGGACCACCCAGAAAAAATTATGCTCGTCTTACAGTGTACTTTCAAAAAATGTTTGAGTTTCATGTAAATATAATGACAGTAAATCTGAGACGAAGAAGATAAATACCACAGGCGGCCATTTTTTTTTTTTTTTTTTTNTTTTTTTTTTTTTTTTTTTTACAGTGCAGTGAAAGAAAACAGGATGGTGCCAATCATCAGGATCTATGTATGGAAAAATAACAATGAATAATCTCATAATGAGCGTGTGTTTGTGTGTGTGTGTTTGAGACTCAGCCAGGTAGAATCAGGCAAATTAAATGTGTCTGTTTCTCTGGGAGGGACTGATGAGCCCTGAAGAGGGGAAAATCTGAGCACACCGCAAATCACCAACCTACACACACACACACACACACACACACACACACACACACACACAAGTACGCACACACTCCAACAGACTCACAAAACCACATTTATGCAAATGTTTGCACTGTCCTGGCATAGGCCCAAAGTCTAAATTCTAACCATAAACCTCACCCAAACTAAACTTAAAGGACCATACTAGTGGTTTTGCATGTTTGAGCCCAATAAATACAACCCATTCCCACTACATGCTACTGCAGCGTAAATATTAGAATTGTTTTTCCTACCTTCCAGACTACCATTAGTTTCACTTCATTCAAACTAAAATATGTTTTGGAAATATATGCAGGTATTTATTGGGCTCAAACATGCAAAAATCACCAGTATTGTCCTTTAAACTCTAACCTTTGGAAAAAACAAAAAACTTTACATGTTTACAATGACATGTAGTATTCAACATATCAAAATAAATAAAATAAAGTCTTTTAAAAAAGAGTCCAACCATCCATTCTTTATACCTGCTTATTCAGGGTCATAAGGGAAGCAAAGCCTCCAAAGTAAAAGTCTTTAAAATAATAACCACCAGATATTACATCATGTTTTATGTCGACAAGTGTAAGCAGGAGATTTAATCAGCGCATAAACACAAGATGATCCTACATTATTTACATGAATTATGATTAATTAATGACACTAGGAGCAAAGGCAGCAGCAGAATAGATGCTGAAAGCTTTATGATTCCTGTAGACAAGTCCAGACATCCACAGCACCACAATCTCATTCCAGCATCAAAAGCCAACTTTTATGATGAGGAATCAGCAGCAGCAGCTCATCCTGCAGCTCACATCTCCACAACAGCAAGATTTTAAATTTCAACACGTTTAACAGGATTTAATCAGGTTGAATCTCAAAAATATCATCATCTTCAAAGAGTGTTAATTCTGTTCCTGGGATTTTTCTGAAATTCTAGTGCAGAACTTTCTCTATTTTTCTGACATTTGCTTTGTATTTTTCTGAAAAGTTGCTGCAGAAATACTATTCTAGCTTTTTTTTTTTATTTTTTTTTTTTCCTTTGGCATTATTTATTCCAGCACGAATCTTCGTGATAGAACCCTCATCATCACTCACCTCCGTGCTGAGATTTTATCTGCGTGACCAGCAGCAGGAAGGTGATGCAGCTGTGGAAGCTCCGTGTCGACCACCTGTCGCGTCCACGCATCCTTCAAGCGGTTAAAACCTGTGATTTGTGACGTGGAAAAATACAAAAATCCTTTCAGAGGCTTGAATAAAGTCTGATCATCTCCGGATCTCAGTCCGAGCAGCGTCTGATCGCAGAAAAAAACGACTTTTCTCCGAGTTTTGCTTTACCTGTCGAGTCTGAAACACCTTTCCACCGCAGACTCGCAGCAGCACCTCCTGTCAAGACAGAGAACGTCACATGCATGCAGCTTCCTGTGAGGGATTTCAAAATAAAGTGCCTACTATTAAAGGTTTATTTTAAAATATAAAAATCCTGTTAAGTTGTTTTTCTTGCAATTTCTTGTTCTTAAGCTTAGCTTGACCTTTGACCTTTAAGAAATGAAAAAAATGGGTTAAATGTTTTGGTTTTTTTTCTTTTTTTCTGGACTATTGAAAAGTTTATTCCAAATTGTGAATTCATTTTCTGGCATCAACAAATGGCTGACAGGTTACTGAGTATGGCACAGTTGGCATGCTTTGGTTTTATTTTTCATTTCCCATTGCAGAAATTTTGACATGTACTGTAATTTGTAAACTTGCATCAAGTTTATGCATAAAGAACTTTAAGATTAATTCAGTTTTACAGTGTGTGTATTATTTGAAATGCTGGATTGCAAAATGTTATGTTGCTAACAACATTTTTAATCAGTCTGACCTTAAAAATACTTGATAATACTAAAACAATAAATAAAGCTGTAGTTAAACAGTAATGATAATGTAAAAAAAAGAAGAAATACTGCTACACTTAATTGTGTGAGCATTAATAGCGTTACCTTTGGAGGTGTAGTTCGATTATAATAACTTCACAACGAGTTCATTCCAATAACTAACTTGGGTTAAATGTTATTACATACAAATGGATCACTGCATATTTAATAGAATTACTAATCTGCATACTATAAAGCAATTTCATTCCTGTGACAAAGGCCACAGCGTTATTTTGAAATCTTTTATCCTGCTGATTCATCCTGTCATTGTTTAACTTGACAAAAATCAGCATTTATTTCACAGTGCAGCCAGAGGGGGACAATTCAGCAGATTTAATGAGGTTTAAAGTGTGCAAAGCTTGGCCTCAGGCTGCTGAAAGCTCTTGAAGTGACTGTAACAACCTGTAAACGCTTTAAGCAGCTGCAGCTTAATGTTCACAATCTCAAGTTTACTTAATACAATAAAATCTCTGTGGGAGAACGTGACACCAGGAGACTATTCATTCCTGTAACTGGAAGCCCCCACGCCCTGAGGCCCTGCGGTGATTTCTCTTTATCAAATCTTTACCGCATGATAAACTTTGTCTTGATGAGTGTGACAGTGAGAATCTCCATTAAAAGCTGAGGCCAAGTGTTAGACGGAGCCTCTGTTCAGACACGTCGGCCTCACAGCACCTGTCTAAAACCTGCATTCCATAAAGAGAGACACACACACACAGACACACACGCAGACACACACACTTCAATAAACCAGTTTATTTTCATATTTTGATTTTTTCCACTAGGGGGAACTGCTGAGATCTCCATCTCCCTTTAGTTTTCCCTCTAACAGTGATTTAATTAAGGTGTTCTGATTGAGTTTTAAGGGGATAATTAAAGGATAATATTTTATTAGAACAGAACAAATGGGACAGAATAGAATAAAACACAATAGAATAGCATGGGTCATAACTGAATAGAACAAAATAGAATAGAACAGATCACATCAGACAGAACATACGAGATCACATCATAACGGAATAGAATAGAATAAAATAAAATAGAACAGAATAGATTACCTCAGACTAGAATAGAACATATGAGACACATCATGACAGAACAGAATAGAATAAAATAGAACAGATTACCTCTGACTAGAATAGAATAAAACAGAATAGAAAAAAAATCTCTCTTAATCAATATTCCATAGAATGGAATATGTTACATCATAACAGAACATCTGAGAATACGTAGCATACAACACATTAGAATAGAATAGAACCCATCCAAATAGAAAAGAACACATCCGAATAGAACAGAATAGAACCATCCAAATAGAACAGAACACATTCAAATAGAATAGAATAGAATAGAATAAGACAGAGTGTTTCTCTCCTGCAGTGAACCTGTCAGGAAAACTCAGCTGTTTGTCTTTCTTGAAGGAAAGTGAATGTCAGCTGTGTGTTTTGGGGTTTGTCAGAACACATCCCACACAGACGTGAATAGAAAATTCCCTCTGACACAAACTCTCCTGTGTGAGCAGGAATCTGGATCCGCTCCTCATTTCACTGTCAATCCTGTCTGCACACGTATGCAGAAGTCCACTTTACACGCTCATTTCACCAAGCCGCTCTGTAATTTTTGCCATTGGCTGTATTTTTTTAGGGCAAGTGTTGTTAAAAAGGCCTCATCATCCTTACACCCNCCACCCACTCACCTTCACATCCAAATTCCATCCATCATCTCTCTGCTTCTTAGCTGTCAAAGCTAAAGAAGAGAAAATCTGAAGGTAGTGCTTATGTCGCAACTTGTAAATGAGGGCAACACACACAAACACCCACCAGGTTCGTCTGACTGTGGATGAGACACACACACAGAAAGAGAGAGAGAACTCATACATATTTACATATATGACAATGCTATACATATGTTTATATGTGAGAATGACATATTGAAAAATTAGGATCTCATCATATATGTTAGTATATGCATGTGTTCATTTATGCCACATACATGTTCTTTGCATCAAACAGTACGTTACTTGCAAATAAATATAAAATAGATGTTACACATGATGTATATATTTAACATATATGGGCCACACACATACATATATTAATAGAAAAACAGGAAAGAACATCATAAATTGGATTCATTGTGAGAAAAATGGATGTGGATGCTGAAGCGACACCGTACCTCATTGGTAGTTTTGGGTTTCACTTGCAAATTGGTGGCCCCTAGTGGCAGTGAGAGGTAACTGCACCACAACTTCAGAACACACAATTGAAGGAAGTTAAAGTTCTTAAAACTAACTTATTGGTTGCTTCAAAATCCCAGAAAGCCAAATGCAGCACTTTTAGAGCAGTTTCTTCACCACCAAACCAAATTCAGTTTTAATTTGGATGAACTAGAATTAAACAAGAGCAGCTATTGGATATTAGATGAACGGGTGGATATGCTTTGTTTCATGGTGAGTTGACTGGCATCCTGTTAAGGAGGCTGCATTCTCCATCAATCCCCTCCAGCTTTTGATATTGAAATCTAACCTCTGTGCTCATGGTGCCGTGTGGTCATGGTGCCGAGCCTGACAGCTGCTGAGGGATGACTGCATGGAGGAGAATGTCAGAGGTACCAGCAGCCTTAAATGGAGCGGCCACTGTTCCTCCAGATGATCCCCTCCATTCATTTAGTGTTTACTGACACATGCTTGTTAGCGGAGGTCATTTGTGGAGTGGGTTCCATTATGAGTCTGGTTCCAATCTTTTATCTTCTCTTTTTTATTGCTTTATTGTTTAGAGAAATGTAATCAGGTAGTCAGTTAGCTAAACAGCAAATATGTGCTGGATTCAGATCAAACCCCACTTAGATTTGTTTCTGAAATTATTCAAATATGGAGCAGCAGAAATCAGAAGTATCTTGAATAGAAATATGCAGAAGACAGCATTCATACAAAACTCCGACTACAATACTTCATCGTCAGAGATGGTATGCGGGATGGAAGCTATGTGACCTGAGCTGAAGGTCAAATATCTGTGAGGACAGAAGCACTTTACTGCTGCGATAGCTTCGCCGCTATCGTCTGAGAATGCAGGACGCCAGTGTCAACACCGGATCCAAACCTGCCGTGCTGGGAAGCCGATTTTCACCACATAAGTGCCGGCACTTATAGCAGGAAAAAAACACTACAGTTTGTTGTTTTAGGGCTTTGATCGTGTCTGTTCATCCTTTAACTGTGATATCAGAGGAGATAACTCAGACTCTGTGGGTCTGATTGGAGGGACGACACATTTTGATTACGTTGCCTGGTTGATTTCTAATCGCTTGGTGTAAGCAGCAGGTGAATTTCACACCTGCACTATCAAATGGGTGCATAGAAAAAGCAGAATCAGCAGGGATTTGGCAAAATAACAGGAAAACTAAAATAAATTTTATGTTTTGAAAAATGGTAATGTAGATGAGGGTCATATTTATTGGACTTAAACATGCTAAATCACTGGTAGGGTCCGTTAAAGTTCCCTTTGTTTTCCCCAAATCTTGCCTTCGTGAACCCAAAGCTAGCGCAACTAGAAACAGTGTTGTTCAGAGACCCTTTGGGGGGTTTTGAGTTTTTGTAATCAGGATCACGTTTCCCAAAACCAGATTTTTTTAATGGAGTCACATTTATTATTATGCTGTAATTCTGCTTCTGTATTTGAATCCTATTTATAGGTTAACACGCATCATGACTTAAACAGTCGGTGGAGCGTCCTTCTCCAAAGAGGTTGAAGTCAGGATATCTGTAGAGCTGAGTGATCCATCACAGACCCCCCCACCCCCACCCCCCACCCCTCTGCTGATCTTTGGCTGAACCTGGGGGTCAGGCTCCTAAGTAATTAGCACTGGGATGAAACAATAGTATGCGCTGGAGCTGATGGTTATCAGGGGTGTGGGGGGCATTGTGTGTGNCCCCCCCCCCCCCAACGCCGTGTGTCTAAGAGCTGGACAATAGTATGAGCACCACTGGACATACTGACACACAAACCAAAGCTCTCAGGCTGCCATGTTGTAGCTGTTTGCTTCTCCTACCTGCAAAGCAAGAGGACAAAACTGAGACGTTTCACCTGTTTGACCTCAGATCATCAGCTGCCAACGCAAGATTTGACTTCTGACTTCCAAATGTGACCAAACAACAAACCAAAGCAAGACGAAAGGCCTCCAGAAGAAAAGGAAGAAGATCTACAGACATCTGACATTTCTAGGGACCCGGGGAAGCACTAAAGTAGGGTCAAAGGTCGGATAAGTGAATCCATGTCTACTTTTTGAGGAGGACATCCTCTCTGCCAAAGAGAGAAAACAGGAGTGGTAAGTTCTGTGTTTGAAGATTCTTTGCTCTAGCCGCTGATTCTTGACATTCATGATGAAGCAGAATAAATTTCGGTCCATGTGCCAGCAAAATGTTTTAGCTGGATCCATTTCTTTACAGATCATAAAAGTCTACTTATAAATCTTAACACGCTTCCTGAAGTGCTTCTTTCTTGCCAAGACGTCTGATCATGTGACCTGTCTCGTATGGAGGTTGTGCATCAGGGTTAGGTTAGGTTACGCTGTACTCAGGACTTTTACTTGATAGTAAAAGATGGATGTTGACAATGAGACAAACATTTTCCATAGGATCAAACCAACAATCTTTACTAAGAAAGATGAAGCTTTGGATGCTTAGTTTGCTGCTAAATCTCAGAGCTTTAGACGACATGACAACAATGATGGAAGAGTTTTGTGATTTACTTCCTCTAAGAACTTCTGTCAGATATTCCTACATAATTTGTGGATGAATTTCGCCTCGGTTAGTCCTGCAGGTCTGTGTGCTATGCAACACGTGGTGCCCGGTGTCTTTTTTTGGATAGACTACTTTATAAATACACTCTGCAATGAGCTACAGCACCAGCTGTCAGACGACCCAGTGGTTTATGTTTGTTCAAAACCCGTTAACTAAACACCAAACGCGTTACTCATCAGCTGATGGTGTTGTAGGAAAGTTCTGTAGGACACAGAGGTAAAGAGGTTTGGACTTTTATTTCCACTGAGCTAAACAGGGTCATTCCTATGTTCCCAGGGTCCTACGTTCCCCAGCTCCATGGACCCTGGGACTACAGATATGCTCCAATGAGGTCATTCCTATGTTCCCCAGCTCCACATAGCACCATAGAGCACGTAATGGGTCAGGGTTAGGGTTAGGGTTAGGGTAGCATCCTGGGGACATACAGTAGATACACTAAATGTCCTACTCAAATGTCTTTTCTTTGTCTCCTAGCTCACTTGGTCATTTAGAAGAAGATTCCACCACAAAAGAGATTTCTTCCAACCCACAGACATCATTATGGACATTTTTGGAGGCGCTCCTCGTGTTCTCGGGTATCCGCGGCCAGTGGCGGCTCAGTGTGGCACAGATGCCACGCTGAGGTGTCAGATTGGAGGGGACCCTCGACCAGATGTGGTCTGGGAGCGTAAAAATGTGCAGATCTTATCTGAGGGACGCTATAAGCTCTCTGAGGAGGGAAAAGCTTACTTACTCACCATTACTGGAGTTACACTGCAGGATGCTGGTCAGTACATCTGCAAGGCCAGGAATAATGTAGGAGAAACGTACGCGGCGGCCTCCCTCAAAGTGGAAGGAGTCGTCCAACAACAGGAAGAGGGACAAAGACAAACAGGAGTCAACAATGTGCAGCTAAGGCATGAAAATGGAGAAGCAGGACAGGTGAACGGCTACTGCAAAGTGGGACAGAACAAATACCAGCAGGCCGTTAACGAAGAGCATGGAAAGTTGAATGGGAAGATGAATGAACGAGAGGAAGTTGAGCTAATGTCTGATGATAAGCCGCGGTTCCTCATCAAGCCACTCTCGCTGCGCGTGGATCGGGGGGAAGATGCCGCTTTCTCCTGCAAAATCTGGGGCACTCCTTCGCCAGAAGTGGTGTGGGAGAAAGACGGCAAGAAGCTGAACGACATCTTCGAGAGTTCCCACTTCAGCGTCACCAGTCAAGATGGCGGCTGGTTTCAGCTCAAGATCTTCCGAACGCGCATGCCTGACAAAGGCGTGTACACCTGTAAGGCCATCAACAGCCACGGCGAGGCCTTGGCGGGCGCCGTCCTCCTCGTGGAGCCCGTCCCGCAGCGAGAGTGCAGCAAGATATCTTCAAATGGTCACACTAATAGCCGGTGGTCGCCGAAGCACAGAGGTGGGAGGCACAGCTTGTCCCGCATCGTGGAGGAGCCGCCTGTTCATGCATCCAAAGCCAAGAAGTTTGCAGTGGCGGAGGGGAAACACGCAAAGTTTCGCTGCTTCGTGACGGGAAAGCCGAAGCCTGAGATCGTGTGGAAGAAAGACGGGGTGCCCCTAGAGCCCGGGAGGCGCCACCTGATCTTTGAGGACAGAGAGGGCTACTACACACTGAAGGTTCTGTACTGTAAGGAGCAGGACACGGGCCTGTACGTGTGCGCGGCCTCCAACGCTCTGGGAAACACACTCAGCGCTGTTCACCTGTCTGTTAAAGGTGGGTGTGGCCTCCCTCCTACACACACAATACAGAAGATACTATAGAACTTGATCATTTGGGTTCAAGGAATATGACTTTTTTTGTTGATGATTTCTTTTGATGAGGGCTTTTAATTTATCTTAAGGGACTCTAAAGGGATGTAATTTGTAGAAATAAGAAAAGAAACTGCTGGAAAAAAAAATGGCAAAATACAGTTAAAAAGTTCCTCCCAAAAAAATCAATGCAAATATCATAATCAGCCAAAAATATTATGAAACCGCTGAAGCCAATCATCTAAAAAAAAAACTATAAATTCTTTATTTATGAGTAATAACTTTAAGACTTTGTGCCAGCTTCACTCTCGTCATGATGAGAATTTAAATAAAGATAAAGAACAACGCCACATAGATAAAGCTTTAGCTCATAGGCTGTACTTGTCATGGCTTACTGCTGTGTGTGCGTGTGTGTGTGTGTGTGTGTGTGTGTGTGTGTGTGTGTGTGGTGGAAATGCACGGCGATAAGAAAAGCACTGCATCATCTTTTAAAGTGGGTAATTATTTTGTCCTAATCTTTCATAATAGGCAGATAATTACCGGGTCACACACACTTTGCCAGCTGGTGATAGCAGACATGTTAGCTTTATCTTGGGTCAACAAGTCGGTGCCTAATACACACACACACACACACACACACACACACACACACACACACACACACACACACCTCGGCCACTTAAAAAAAGAACATTGATGGTAGCAGGAAGTGACATGCAGAGGTCAAATTATTTAAAATCTGCAATCTGTCAGTATTACAGGGTAAAAAGTAAAATTATTCCTTATTCTTATATATTTATCAGCAAAACTGTTATTAAAGCTTTAACTTTTCCTATGAATATCTTCACTTTTATTACCAACTATAACATTAGATGAAAGACTTTCTTTAAAGGTTTTGGGATGAGCTTCTTCTGATTAATTCCTCTTTGCAGAAAACATTTTTTAGGTGATAAGTTTGTGCCAAACTTATTAAAAATTCCTTATTGTCAAGTGTTTCTGCCAATAACATCAGAGTACAAGCTAAAATCCTGATTTTTTTTGCAGTCTTGTCATCTAAACGCCAAGTTAATTTACATTTTTATACACAGTTTACATTATATTTTATACAGTTATGTAGTTCTAAGTATTTTCTATGCTTTATAGTTTCTAATTTTAAGACCTGATTGATTTCTGAGCACACCAGCCGTGTCTTTTATTGTGTTAAACCCCATTCACACCCACTTCCTGTGTTTCTTCAGGTCCAGCCGTGCGGTTCAGGCGTCCCCTGAAAGACGTGGAGGNACCCACTTCCTGTGTTTCTTCAGGTCCAGCCGTGCGGTTCAGGCGTCCCCTGAAAGACGTGGAGGTGAGGGAGCGGGACGTGGCCGTGCTGGAGTGTGAGGTCCCTGATGAGTCGCTGCTAGCAGCCTGGTACCTGGAGGACCAGAGGCTGATGCCCGGCAGCAAATACGGCATGGAGCAGAAAGGAACCAAACGAAGACTCACCATCCACGACGTGGGGACGGATGACGACGGCGTCTACCTCTGTGAGATGCCGGATGGAGCCAAGAGCATCGCAGAGCTGTCAGTCAAANACCATCCACGACGTGGGGACGGATGACGACGGCGTCTACCTCTGTGAGATGCCAGATGGAGCCAAGAGCATCGCAGAGCTGTCAGTCAAAGGTGAGGCTCCATTATGACGCCACAGAGCCCAGACATCATGGTTTCAGACCCCTTAATTTTACACTTTGGAAGCCCCTTTAATGTTTTCATGTCAGGATTAAGCTGAAATAACTCAATTTTGGGCAAAAATCAATAAATTGGACCAAAAGTGAAGCCTTAAATGTTGCTCATATTCCGTTTTTTATGTGAATAATTAAGAATTATAAGTTAATTTAAGGTTTATTTAAATGAGATGAGGGAAAGTTGAGGAATTAGGCAAGTAGTTAATTTAGAGATTTTAAGAACTGTATTTTCTTCAATGCTTCTTCCAGAAAATTATGTAAAAACAGAAATTAACAGCATATTTTTTCTGTCTTCACAGGCACTATTGTTCGTAAGCTTCCCCGTAAGCTGGAGGTGTTGGAGGGGGAGAACGCGGCGTTCTGCGTGGAGGTGGAGGAGGACGACATGGAGATCCACTGGTTCAAAGACGGGCTGAAGCTGCACGAGACTCACCAGACCATCCTCAAGTCTTTTGGCAAAACTCACATCCTGGTCTTTGTCAACGTGGCCTATCACGACTCAGGGGTGGTGACCTTCATCGCAGGAAGATCCAAAACCTCATCACGCCTCAAGGTCAAAGGTTAGCTGTGTGATCTTTGGGTGACACCCTAAATCTATTAGTCCATCAGTTTCAAACAGCGGTAAAAGTCGTCTTTCTCTGACCACCAGCCACAAGACACTGCCCCCCGATCTGCCCTGTGGGTGTCAAAATGGACGTCGATCGACCCAACAGCGCCCTCCTCACCTGGGTGCCAGCCCCCACCAGCCAGACCACCACCCGCTCCATCTTTGTGGTAGAGAGACAGGAAGTGGGCTCCCAGGAGTGGCAGAAATGTTTCACCTCAGAAACCGCCACATCGACTGAGGTCAGCGGAGACGGCGTGCCCTGTGAGGGCAACTACCGATTCCGAGTCTGCTGCATCAACAAGTATGGGCGGAGCGGCCACGTGGAGTTTCCCAAAGTGGTCCATCTGGGTAGGTTACGATACTCATTTTACGAAAACATGCAAAGCTAACGATATAGTCCTTTAATTACCAAGATCTGTACCATTCTCTTTAGTTCCTGGGCCCAAGATTTGTAGCCGTCTCCAGAGCTGTGAGGTGGTGGAGGGAGAAGAAGCTCGCTTCTCCATCGACTTGTCGGCCTCCATGGTTGGAACCTGGTTTCTGAACAGCACTCAGCTGCAGCACGGCGGCCGATATTCCATACATCATTCCCAAAAGCAGCACGCATTGGTTATCCATGAAACCTGCACAGCAGACGACGCAGCCGAGGTCACCTTCATCGCCAATGGAGTTCGGGATTCAGCGTTCCTCAAGGTCAAACGTAGGTGTAAATATCTTCATCCTGTTACTTCTAATGCTACAGAATCTGATTTTTTCTTGAGTTTTTGTAATTTTTTTGTTAATTTCGTTGCAGCGGCCGTGGTGAAGTTCAGACCTCTGTCAGAATACGACAGCAACAAGAAGGTGGAGATGGGCGATCCCGTCGTTCTCTACTGTGAAGTCTCACAAGCCTTAGCAAAGGTATCCTGGTTTAAAGATGGCGTGGAGCTCCAGGTGTCCGACGGCCTCAACATCCAATCAGACGGGAATATGAGGAGGATTGTGATCCAATCAGCTGCGGCAGATCACTCTGGAGTTTATACCTGCGAAACTACAGGCGATGTCATTAAATTCAAAGTGGAAGTGGCAGGTATTTGTTTGAAGGTTTTTTGTTTTTCCATCTTGATCACTGAGTTTTCATCACATTTCACAATTCCATGGAGCTTCAGTTTCATCCCATCACATCTGCAGCTGTGCTAAACGATCAAAGGCTTCATTCCAAAATGTAATAATGAGTCATATCCTGCTAATTTATGCTGTTTTGACCTCCGACACACACAATGTCAATGTGTTAAAGGACCATACCAGCTATTTTGCATGTTTGAGTCTAATATATTCAATTTTCATACAAGTAACCTTACTGAAAATCATTTCCCAAAGCATACTGCTGGAACAGTGAATTAAAAATGTTTTTCCTACCTTCCAGACTGCNAAATCATTTCCCAAAGCATACTGCTGGAACAGTGAATTAAAAATGTTTTTCCTACCTTCCAGACTGCCATTGGTTTCAGTTCATTAAATCAACTTGTTGATACTTGAAACGTTCTTGGGATAGGTAATCCAACATCGCCAATAAGACGTGTATTCAGGATTTTTTAGAAGTTATGTAATTTTAGCATTTAAGTGCAATAAAAAGCACAGAGTGAATGTATGCCTCCACCGGGGAATATAGTCCCAAAAGAAGACCTGCATTTATGGAAAAATTTAAAGAACTGTGACTTCATAAGGCTGCGTAACTATTAGCAGGAGAAACATGGATTTTTAAGGTGGGTGTATCGCTTGAATATTTGATTTTGAAAGATTAAGAGATTTTGCAAAATATCAGGAAAGCTGAAATACGGTTTATCCTTTGGGAAATGATTGTCAATAACATAACATGTATGAAAATTTAATATATTAGGCTCAAACATGCAAAATGTGTGGTATGGTCCTTTACTGAATGTAACTATGCTTTGTGAATCATATAAAACTCCACAATCAGTGGAATCTTTTCTTCGACAAAGGAAGAGTTGTTTTCTGTTTTGTGTTTTTGGAAAGAAGCTCCACATGCTAAATGCTAACATGTCACTAACCGACTCAAACAGCTGCTCCTGTCAAATTCTACGAGATCCCTGAAGCTGAGCGGATTAAAACCCAGGACGCAGGCGAACCTGTAGTCCTGCAGTGCAGCGTTTCAGACCAGGATGCCCACGTGTACTGGTACAAAGATGGCGAGCAGATCTTCAACCAGCCTGGGATAGACTTGCTGCAGGAGGGGCGCAGATGGACGCTAATTATCCAGTCGGCTGAGTTCTCTGACTCGGGCGTTTACTCTTGTCAAACAGCAGATGATGTCACTGAGTTTCGAGTCGAGGTCAAAGGTGATCTGAGATGCTCTGCTGTTTGATTGTGACAAATGTGCACTGGAACTGAAACTAATCATCTTTTCCCAACTTCGTCACTTCCTGATTCAGGATTTTTACTCTGATTCTCACTTTCTTTGTTTGTCAGGACTTTGGTTCTAATTTTACTGATTTCAGTGTTCTTGTGATTTTTTTTTTTTTTTATCAACTCACTTCTATAATCCAGTGCATGTTGTCACCTGCTTTACAATAAATATCTAACTGAAAATAACTGTAGATGAAGCCAGCTTACTAAAAAACTTAAAGAGCATACTGGTGATTTTGCACGTTGAAGCCCAATAACTACGACCCGCAACTGACAACCATTTTCCAAACCTAAAACTGTATTTTTAGGTGAATAAACATACAGCCATATAGTATTACAGTAATATACTATTTAAAATAAGATAATATACTTATATAGTTATAAGTACCGTAGTATTCCACTTTGCAATCCATCTCATTCATCACTGCCTTTTCTAACAAGCCCATATTTATTCTGAAAACATCTTATTCTAACCATTAGCAGCTGTTGAAAATGTACATCTGAGGATGTTCCTAACTTTCTCAGGAGGCTTGTTTGTCTGTGAGTACCTGTATTTCAGCTGCTTATATCCACTCGTCCCTGCTTCCTGTTTTCCCAGGCCCTCCCGTGGAGTTCCGTCCTGTTCCAGAGGAAGAGCTCCATAAGAGCAGCATGGAGCTGGACCCCGTGGTGCTGCTCTGCCACGTCTCCAGAGACGATGCTGCAGTCGTGTGGTAAACAGAGCAAGCAAGAAAACCAAACAGAAATAATCAACTAATGCATTTAATCATGTTCTGCCTTCAAAGTGTAAACACTTATAAAGATCTTGAGCTTTGGAGGTACCTGTGTGATCTGGTGTGTTTCAGGTATAAGGACGGCGTTGAGATCCAGCCCAGCGACAACCTCACCCTGCAGGCTGATGGGACCATGAGGAGGCTCATCATTCGCTCTGCAGAGTCCACAGATGCTGGAATCTACACCTGCCAGGCAGGAAACAACAGCATCGAGTTCACCGTCAATGTCAGAGGTGCGCTGCAAGACGAGGTCTAATAAGCTGGTTCTATTTTTATTCGTTGGACTGAAATGAACAGAAATAAAAATTAGTTTACCTCATTATACGCCCTCTAATTCCAAACTCAGAGCCTCCAGTGATGATTGTGGATCCAAAGGATGACGTGGTGATGGAGAGCTACATCTCAGAGGAGGTCTGCCTGCAGTGTGAGCTGTCCCGCTCCGGTGGTCTGGTGCGCTGGTACAAGGACGGACATGTTCTGGAGGACAGCAGCAACCTGCAGCTGATATCTGAGGGTCCTTATAGGAGGCTGAGCATCGTGTGTGGGACAGCGGAGGACTCTGGAGAATACGTCTGCGAAACAGACGGAGACTCTGTCTTCTTCCAGCTTACTGTCACAGGTAAAAACTCTACTGTCCTATCATCACAAACTGCAGCATTTTTAACATTTCTAAGATAACAAGCGAAATTAAAAAGTCATTTAAATGATGATACTCTCTCTGTCTTTAACCAGAGCCGCCAGTCCGGATCATTTCCCCCACCGAGTCAGAGCTGGAACTCACCCAGCTGACCTCTGAGAGGCTGGAGCTCCGCTGTGAGATCTCCCAGTCTGACGCCCACGTCCGCTGGTACAAAGATGGCCTGGAGGTGGACAAGGGCCCCAACCTGATCCTGGAGGCGGATGGGGCCCGACGCCTGTTGGTCATTCCCAAAACCACAGTGGACGACACTGGAGAGTATGTGTGTGACACAGAGGATGACTCTGTGCTCTTCCTCGTGACAATTACAGGTACGGCTGCTTTTTATATTAATTAACACACATGGGTTCTTATGTTAGCATCTTATAAAAGCTCCTTTCCTTTCCTTTCTCCCACAGAGCCACCTGTGAAGCTTTGTTGTCCTACAAAGATTTCTGACAAAGTGAACGGTTTCTCTGGTGAACCGGTCGTGCTGGAGGTCAAGGTTTCACGGCCCAGTGCAGAGGTGACATGGTGGCTGGAGGGCAGAGAGGTCCAGGAGAGCGAGAATATCACCATCAGTGAGGATGGACTCATCCAACGTCTGACCATCCATTCTCCAACCCCAATGAATTCTGGGAAATATAGCTGTGATGCTGTTGATGACAAAATTGATTTCCAGGTTAAAATTTCAGGTAAAGAGGCCATTTCAGGTTAATGGTGGAGACAAACTGTGCATAACTTGGAGAAAAAGCAGCACAAAGAAAGTTTGCTTTACTGCACAAAACAGGAAGAGGAGGCTGTTCTTCCAATATAAATAACTTTTAAGTCAACAGCTTTAATTATTTTTTAGCAAAAATGCAAAAAAAATCTGCACATAACACCTTTAAGCAAATATGTTAACTGATATTTCAACATGTTCTTCAGCATATCAGCATTATATTTAAGATTAGGTAACTCTACGTTCTCAGAGCCTCCAGTGAAGATCTTGAGGAAGTCAGAGATTAAGACAAACCTGAAGTCCCGGATATCCGATGACGTCGTGCTGGAATGCGAGTTCTCCAGAGCCAATGCCATCGCCAAATGGTACAAAGATGGCTGTCGGGTGGAAGGCAACGAAAGGTTCTGCGAGGAGGAAGAAGGCGCTTTCCGCTCACTGGTCATCCTCAACGCCGAGCAGGGAGATTCAGGAGAGTACTTCCTGGATGCTGGAGATGACAACATCACCTTTCAGGTCACAGTAGAAGGTAAATACATTATTTTATTCAGTAACGTTACATGTCAGAAAAAAGATGGCAGGGATGTGGACAGGATGTTTCAAGCACGTCCAACTGGAAGAAGAGCACAGATCATAGGATAGAAACCATGAATCAGCATCGTTTAGCGGATCCATGCTGGATGATTTTGAAATAAGTCTTCAAAAACTATTACTAGACTTCTGAAATTAATGCCACCATATCTCTTCTATTTCTTTGCCTTTAGAGCCTCCAGTGAGGATTGTTGGCAACTCCATCGACCAAGACTACCAGGAGATGGTGGCAGGGGACGACCTGATCCTGGCCTGCGAGGTATCCCACGGCAACGCACCGGTCCAGTGGTTCTACAACGACAGATTGCTGACCAACGACTCCCGTACGTATATTGAGAGCTGTGGCACTCTGAGGAAGATTATCATCTCAAACGTCCAACCCTCAGACTCCGGGAAATACATGTGTGATGCCGTGGATGACAAGATGATCAGTGTTATCAGGATTCAAGGTACAAAGCCAGGATGTCTTTGTACTTTAACAAGAAACAGATGTAATATGAATATAATTGTTCTTTTTCTCCCAAAGAACCTCCGGTCACATTTGTGAACAAGGAGGATGATGTCGTTGTGATGGGTTACGAGGCGGAGAGCATCACCTTGATGGGATACGTGTCCAAAGAAAGCGCTCCGGTACGCTGGCTGAGAGACTGGACACCTGTTGATGGCGAACGCTTCCAGATGTGCACAGAAGGACATAAACGTGCGCTCACCATTCAGCCGCTGAGGCGGTCTGACGCCGGCGAGTACACCTGTGATGTCAACACAGACCAGATTCATTTCAGCCTGCTGGTCAAAGGTTAAACCTCCTTAAACCTCCAATGTAGAAAATAAGATGATATGAAGTTCCATTAAGAAAACTAATGTCACTTCAAGTTTAAATTTTTTGGATTACAGAAATGAGAATCAAGTTTGTCAGGCTGCTGCATGACACGGTGGCCCACGCCGACGGTATGGTGACCCTCCGCTGTGAGGTGTGTAAGCCGAAAGCTGATGTTCAGTGGCTGAGGAACGGCACGGAGGTGGTTCCCAGTAGGAGGTTCACCATCCGGGCAGACGGAGTGGAGCGAAGCTTGACCATCCACCGATTAACCAGAGAGGACGCTGGGGAGTACGCCTGCGAGTCTAGAGACGACAGAACGGTGGCGACGCTGAGGGTAGAGAGTAAGGATATGTGGAAATTATCTCTGATTTTCATTAAAACATATTTCTAACACGTAGGATTTCCTTTGCATTTCCCATTTCATCATCCTTCCTTCCGTCTCTCCAGTGCCTCGGGTGGTGGAGTTCCTCACCGATCTCCACAACACCACAGTTCTGGAAGGAGAAGACGCCACCTTTAAGTGCATGGTTTCCCCTGAGGACGTCCAGCTGGTCTGGCTCATGGATAACGAAGTTGTCACCCTCGGCGACCGTCTCCAGGCGACCCAAAACGGAATGTGCCACACCTTGGTGATCAGGAAGTGCCAGATGTTGGACTCTTCCAAGATCACGGCCGAGGCTGAGGGAAAGATAAGCAAAGCAAGCCTCAAAGTCCAGGGTAAGATGGACTAATTATGACATAATTAATTGTGATTTCAATTTTCCATGACTGTTTCACAAATATTCCTCACTCCGTCCATCACATTTAGAGGCTCAGGTCATGTTTACCAAGAAGATGGAGGTGGTCATGGCAGAGGAGTTTGGCGAGGCCTCCCTGGAGACGGAGATCAGTCTGGAGACGGGGGAGGTCCAGTGGATGAGGCAGGGGGTGGTGATCCAGCCCGGACCCCGACACACGCTGGTGCAGGACGGCTATAAACGCAGACTGACCATCAGCAACCTGAGCCTGTCAGACCGAGGGACGTACCGCTGTGAGACGCTGCACGACCGAACCCAAGTCAAACTCAACGTGGAGCGTAAGTTCTTTTTCCTCTTTCTTTCTGCATCTGACAACGTACAAACACACACTAAGAACACAACCTGAACAGATAGGCTTTAGAAATGCAACTACGCTCTTACGCAATCGTGACATGGCGTGCTGAGTCACTTATGTCATGTGATAAACTTGGATGATATCTTTGGATTATTGTCTGCATAAAATCAGGTGAACTGACCTTTATGACATCATAAGGGTTACTTCCTGTTGCTGCTGAAGAGACAAGTTTAGAAACTAAAGCCACTTCTCAAAAAAAAAAAAAAACTNTAAAAAAAAAAAAAAAACTGAATTCAATTGCAACTTCTAGGAAGTAACAGGAGTGACGTCATAAGAGCAGATGCCTTAAAGGACCATGATGGTGATTTTGCATGTTTAAGCCCAATAAATACTACCTGCAAACATGTTACATTGCTGACAGTATAGGCAGAAAAACCCTTACATGGCTCTTTTCACATGTCATGGTTGGTTTATCATCATGTTTATTGATTTAATTAGTATCATGAGACACTTACACTCCGTCATCTCCACCCATGAAGCCCGTAAGATCTCCATCTGTAAGGGTCTCACTGACCAAGAGACATTCGAGCGAGAGACGGCCTCGTTTGAAGTGGAGCTCTCCCACACCGACGTGGAAGGAGTGTGGCAGAAGGACGGCATCCGGGTGAAGCCAAACAACCAGTGGAGGGTGAGTACCAACGGGCGAGTCCACAGCCTCACCCTGTCCAACCTCACCCTGGAGGACACGGGCACCATCGTCTTCTCCGCTGAGGGGGNGCCTCACCCTGTCCAACCTCACCCTGGAGGACACGGGCACCATCGTCTTCTCCGCTGAGGGGGTCCGCACCACCGCCAGGCTCACAATCAAAGGTCAATACCCATTTCTATGCTGTAATGTGATGGATTGTGAGTTGATTTGCAAATGTCTGTGACTGGTTGATTAGCTGGCTCACTGATTGATTGATTGGATATTGACAGAGACACCAGTGTCCATGCTGAAACAGCTGGCTGATGTTCGTGTGGAGGAGGAGCTTCCCGCCACTCTGGAGTGNGTCCATGCTGAAACAGCTGGCTGATGTTCGTGTGGAGGAGGAGCTTCCCGCCACTCTGGAGTGTGAATTCTCCAGACAAAACGTGGAAGTCAAGTGGTTTAAGGTAAAAAAGCAAACAAATATTATAATATAAAAGAGCCAGTGTTTGTTTTTTTACAGACAATAATACCTCTAATCTTTGTCGTCTTTGATTGATGAATCAGAACGGGACGGAGCTGAAGCCGGGGAAGAACTGTCGGATCTACTCCATGGGTCGGAAGAGGTTCTGTCAGATCCTGCAGTGCTGCCGGGCCGATTCGGGCACCTACACATGCGACACAGGGGAAATCAGCACTTCCTGTTCACTAGAGGTTTATGGTGGGTGTCTGAACTCATGCATCTCAGCCAAGACGTTCTAGATTCTGCATGTTAGCTGGACGATATATCAATATAACAAGATATGAGACTAGATTTCACATGAGATTTAAGTAGCCAGAGTTGTGGTGTGTTTGTTAACAAAACTTAAAAATTAAATGATTAATTGTTTCTGGCCTCACAGAGCATGCGTTGGAGATCGTGCAGGATCTGGAGGACCTTTACATCCAGGAGGACCAGAACGCCGTCTTCATGTGTGAGGTCTCTCTGGAGAATGTGAGTGGGGAATGGTACAAAAACGGGCACAAGATACGACCCACCAGCACCACCAAGATCCGCACGGAAGGTCAGAGAAAGAACAGATCAACGATTAATGGAAATGAATGACCTGCTGGCGATGCTGAAAGTCAGCTGATCATCACAAATATCAGGATTCATTCTCAAGGAAGCATGAATTTCCATCCATCCATCATTTATCTTGGCCTGGGTTTTATATATACTGTATTCAGCCTATTCTAGGTCTGCCCCGGCTGGACAAGCCTGAAAACCCCCCCATTAAGAGTCTAAAATTTTGTGTCACCATCAGGGACCAAG
Organism: Lucifuga dentata; assembly: GCA_014773175.1. Lineage (NCBI taxonomy): Eukaryota > Metazoa > Chordata > Actinopteri > Ophidiiformes > Bythitidae > Lucifuga > Lucifuga dentata. The sequence goes on along the minus strand of VXCM01002203.1, from coordinate 110,608 downwards.
CACTTCCTGCTGATGTGTGGTGTCAAAGCGGAAGATTCTGGAGAAATCTGCTTCGCAGCCAGAGACGTTGAATCCACAGCATGTCTTGAGGTTGAGGGTGAGTCTGGATTTACCTCATGAATATCTATTTATATCTTTTAACTCAGATAACCAAACCTCTCATACCCTCACCGCAGAGCTCCCGGTTTCCATCATTAAGCCTCTACGAGACCGAACGGCCCTGGAGCGACACCGTGTGATCCTGGAGTGCACCATGTCCTCGCCTCGCTGTGACGCCACCTGGTACAAAGGTAAAGAGGAGCTGGTTCCCTCTGAGCGGATGGAGATCCTGGCTGACGGCTGCTCCCATAAACTGGTGATCCAGCAGGTGGCGGCGGAGGATGAGGGCACCTACAGCATCAAGGTTGGAGAGCATACATGCAAAGCCAAGCTGATGGTGGAGAGTAAGTCATGATGAAATAACGAACGGGTTTATGCATTATATTGCAAATTTCTTCTAACCTTTAAACCTTGCGTATGATCTACAGGTTTATAGTTACTTGAAACCATGATACCATTTTTGACCGTTTCCCTCTGTGGTTCTGCAGCTCAGGCCCTGGTGATGGTCCGACACCTGGAAGACGTGGAGGTGATGGAGTCTGAGCTGGCGTGTTTCCAGTGCGAGGTGTCCGTCGCCATAAGCAAACCTCCTGTTTGGACTCTGAACGGAGAAACCCTGCAGTCCGGTCCCTCCGTCCGCCTGGAAAACCACGGGACCGTCCACAAACTCACCCTGAAAAACACCAGCACAGACATGAGCGGGACGGTGAAGTTCACCGTGGGGAAGGCCAAGAGCAGCGCCACGCTGAGTGTGAAGTAGAAAGAGGGAAAAGGAAGTGACTGAGAGAGGAAGCGAGGAAACTGACTGCAAAAAACAGGAAATACTAATGTCCTCTACAACGTCTCAGAATTACCTTGCTGTACTTGGACAGATTGCACTTCCTTTTCTTAGTTTATTTCAAATTGAGGGTTTTGAGTTAAGTTAGATGGTTATTCCCTTTTTTTTTTTTTTTACAGTGCAGATTTTTTTCCTGATACAGATTCCTAGATGACATTTACTTTACATTCTTTCTTCCACAAAATAAAACAATGGTGGTCGAGTTCATGATAACAAATGTGTGAAGACTTTTCTGTTATCAGTTAGAAAACACTGAAGGTGTCATATGTTGCATTTTTATGCATGTATGATATCTGTAACCTCTGTGACCTTCAGGTTTGTCCCAAGTCAGGGTCCCTCATTCAGGATCAGGGCCCTCCGGAGGATCTGGTCAATGAAGATCCTGATCCTGTAGGCTTGGCTGAATATAGGCTTCCTGAAATGAAAAGGTCAAAACCACAGGGACAAACGTGACAACAACACATCATTTATTTTTACAGTTATAATCACACAAATGTCCTACAAATAATGTGACAATTAAGTATTTTTTTAAAGATAAAATTATGTCAATTTTTGAAGTCGAGAGAAAAGTTAAATCTGAGAAAATATTCACAACTTGTAATATAGTCGACAATTTTTAGCATTTATCCTTTTAGTAGACAGCAGTCAATTTCCCATTAATATAATAAAAAATGCTCATTTTTAACCATAAAAATAAATTTTTGATATTAATGCAATATTTACTTTTTAATGACCTAAATTAACCAAATTCAGTAGTGAAACTTTTGAAAGTTATCAGAAATTTTAGCCTTAGTCTTGACAAGAATAAGGCTATTATATTAGCAATAAATAACAGTTGTAGGACATTTATTGCAATTATTCATTATCATCACAAGTTTCAGGTAAAAGTGTTTTTATTGTCACACTTTTAACTGAAAATTATGTTCATGGTTTCTATTACTTTACATTCAATTTGTTTTGAAAAGAAAATGTAACAGAATAGCACATGGATTTTTTTCATTTAGCATTTATGGAAAAAAATGTCATTACATATATATAATTTGGCATAATAAAAGAACAGGTCAAAATTAGGTTACATCTATTCAATCATGAGTACAGTAACATGAATATTCCATATATTAATGTAATTTGTTTGCTTTATTACTGTGCAAAACAAAATATACATATCTACTGAATGTGTAAGAAGTACAGTATCAGTGAAAGGGCCCTGTAGTGATTTAAACTGTCATCAAATGAGTGAACATTCCTATAAATAATCCTCTTCTCCGCTAAATCCTCAATTCCAAAAACGGCATCAGCATCTGAGACGTGACGATGGCTTTACATGAAACACAAATTTATAATATTTACCCTGTTATGTGCCTACAACAGTACAGACTAACCTTTGAGTTACTTGCTGGTGTTTTTAAACCATATATTACTTAGGTAACCAACCAGGTGCTGCAAAAAAACCGTATCAAGAGGACAAAAAAAAGAGAAATAAAATCAGTAATTATTCAGAAAAGAAAGAATCTGATTGAAAAGAATTTAACATAGAAAAATAGTTCACTATTGTGGGTCTATTAATTGTTGTTTCTGCTTTGTTTAGATAATATCACTTCTCAGTCTGCTCACAAGCCCGTTAGCCAGGCTTTTACTCAAATTCACCTTTCATTCATCAGTCTCAACACATTATTAACACATCAGGATGAAGAGGCTAACAGCCTCGCTAACGCCTCCTAGAGGCCACGTTGCTCCTCACAGCCAACTGAGCAACAAATATCATCCTTAATCGCAAACTTTACAAGAGCTCAAACAGCACAGACTCAGTTTGTGGTACAGGTGAGACATAAAAGGAAAATTCCACCCTAAAATCCTCTCACACTGCTACATCATATACTTTATGACTTCCTACATTTCCCAGAATGCCTTTAAGTGACTTCAAAAGAACAGGTAGGTGTTTTATACCTGCAGGCAGAGGCTTTTTTGCAATGCAGAGGAAGCTACTAAAAAGTTAAAGGGGACGGATTCTGCTTTTTTGTGTTACTTCCTTCATTTTTAAAGAGTAATACAGTAGGAGTTTGTGTTAAACATTGTCAGAGTGTCAAAGCTTACGAAATGCATCCAGTATGACAAACTCACAGGTCCTGAACGGCCCAAAAGGTTTCAAAACAGATTGGAATTGAATATAAGAGCATGGAAATGTACCGAACGTGCCCCTTTAATGTTTCCTGCTGCTGCCTTGCATCCTGCTCATAGAGGAACTCCTCTATGATGGATTTCTCACAGTATGATTGCTGACATATTTAAATCTATTAAACTACAGGAAATACAGTATGTCAACCTCATGACATATTGAGGAAAAATAATAAAGACAGACAACCAAACAACAAAATAGACCCAGAAGTGGAAGATAAATCACAAATAACTGTTTATTAACAATGTTAAAGTGTTTCAGGGTGGATTTCTCCTTTAAATCTGGACTGAATTAAGCTGCTTGTTGGTTTACGAAACATGTGCATGACCCTGCACACATTCAGCTTCCCCCACAAACACTTTACCACAAAATCCTGAAATTGTTTCCAGCGTTTGTGTACCGCCAACGAAAAAAAACCAAAACGTTTTACTTTGAAGCTTATGTGATCAAAGCTAACGAGCCATAACCTAATTTTTGCACCATACGACTTTCATTTTCCGTTCGACTGCAGTCCTTAAAGGCTGCTGAAAATTCAAGTTTTGTTTTCGGCTGTAAAACAAGAAACATGTCAAAAACCAAGCCGCACTCGAACGCAACTGAGGGGCCACTCTTCTTCTGCGACATTAACACAATGTTGACTCATTCCCACTTGGGTTTACAAATCTATTTTTAGCATGTTCTGGTCCTCTCTGGCAAAACTTTGCAAAATCATGTCCTAAAAGCATTGGCACTGCTTTATTTATCATGATTTGCAGATGATTAAACATAAATATTAGTGTTCCTTTTCCTTGGGTCCTTGGGTTTTAAGGTTTTTTGAAAAAAGAAATGAAAAAAACATTTTTAAAAAGAGATCTTGGTTTAAACTCAGCTCTGTGTACAACGTGATTCTTGCTTTTATGTGGATTGAAAAATCAAATTCAAAGCAGCAGTAACAAGGACAAATCTGCCTTGTAAAGTGCTGTCCTGTCTTATCATTTTAAGACAGACTTATTATTTTATCATGAGTGGCTTTAACAACTCTTACACCCTAGCTGTTTCTTTCTCTTTTTTTTTTTTGATCATATTTAGCCATAACACTCATGATTATCCAAAAATGATCGCTTCGCTCTTCCTGCAGGAGATTAAAACTCTAAAATAACAGCCTGGACCATCGCTGGAAGCTAAAATCCAGAAATAGAGTTAAAAATCAAAGAAATGAAATCCTGCGACAAAAATAATGTTTAAAAGAAACCTAGAGCGTGTGTGTTGACTGCTCTTTCAATGACGAGACTTTATCTCCACGTAAATCTTTCCAAAATTTCCTTTCCTCTTCCACTGCTGTAGGATCAGATTGTGTCCAGTAAGTCCAGAGGATTCACGGCTCCAGACTTCTGCTTTGTTTCTGTGCAGAAAGTCCAGTGATGCTGCAGAAAAGCTGTTGAATATGAGTGAAAATTCCTCTTCCATCCATCCTTCATCCATCTATCCGTATCTGCTGCTTCATGATAGGTTGACAAGGAGAATTTAAAAGGCAAGTGTCAGGCAGTTTTCTGTTTGACCAGGCGGTGGCAGTGATGACGCACTAAAACTCCCAAACCTGCTCTGGTGCAGCAGGAAGTGTTGATGCTGGGAAGGTTAAGGCAGCTTGTTTGGGTTTTTCTGGTGGTGACGCCTTTTCGGTTCTTTATGTTCTTCTGTTCCACAGTGAGCCGTAAAGTGAAGGGTGCTAGCTCGTGTTCCCATGCTGCTTGAGGACCGTGTAGACGTTGTCCACTTTGCTCAGCCTCTCAAAGAAAGGGATGAGATCCAGCAGCTCGGTGTCGGACATGTCGTCGAACCACGAGGCCACGGGAACCTGAACGGAAAACACAAAGAGAGAGAGGATGCCGAATCTGCAGCGTTTGGTATTAAAAGGACCATACCGCCCATTTTGCATGTTTGAGCCTAATATATTCAATTTTCATACACATAATGTTACTGGCAATCATTTCTCAAAGCATACTACTGGAATGGTAAATTAAAAATGTTTTTCCTACCTTCCAGACCTCCAGTAGTTTCAGTTCATTCTGCTATTAAAATCAACTTGTTGATACTTGAAACGTTCTTGGGATAGGTAATCCATCATCACCAACAAGACGTGTATTCAGGTTTTTTTTAGAAGTTATGTAATTTTAGTGGTTAAAGCGCAATAAAAAGCACGGGTTGGATGTATGTCTCCACCGGGGAATAAAGACTGCCTTTATTGAAAAATTTAAAGGACTGTGACTTCATAAGGCTGCGTAACTATTAGCAGGAGAAACATGGATTTTTAAGGTGGGTGTATTGCTTGAATATTTGATTTTGAAAAATTAAGAGATTTTGCAAAATCTCAGGAAAGCTGAAATACGGTTTTATCCTTTGAGAAATGAATGTCAGTAACGTAACATGTATGAAAATTGAATATATTAGGCTCAAACATGCAAAATGAGTAGTATGGTCGTTTAAGAACCAGGTCTGAACTGGAACCCAGAACCCAGAATGGCGGTGCAGAGTATTTTGTGTGGTCTGGTTAAGCAGGTGAATAATTCTCTAAATTACAGTTACACCCAAATGCATCATTCCCTGCAGGATGACTCGTGTGTTGTCCTTTTAAAAACTACTCACTGCGTTGTCGGGGTGGAAGATGTAGGAGGCGGGTGAGTTGTCCACGATGATGACCTTGTTCAGGTCGCGACCCAGACGACTCAGGTCCTTGACGTAATTTCCTCGGTGGAAGACGCAGGACTCCCGGAAGAGGCGGCCGCGGAAAGCCCCCCATTTATCCAGGAGATCAGACACAGGGTCTGCATACTGAAACAGGAAACAAAATTACACTCAAGAGATAAAAATTTAAATTAGATATAAACAAAAAAAAAAAAAAAAAANAAAAAAAAAAAAAAAAAAACATAATTCTTCAACAGTTCGATAAACCTGCAATGACCTCCTTTAATTGATTAATTTTAAAGGGTTATGCCACACAAAATAATACTGGATAATCCTGTGGGAGCCAATGTCACATAAAACAAAATATATTATATATACCACACATATGCATGATGATTGAAAAGCTCTGAGCTTGGCACTTCAAGCAAACGAGGGCTGTGATATTTTTGAGGAAGTTTATTTGGAACTTTATTCATTTAATTTACAACTTCCACACATACTCAAGAGCAGTACAACCTGCACAAAATGTCTTCACACAGAACTTGTCACCACGGCTGATATCCATGATCAGCTTTGACCTCAGCACGGCAGGCTCAGAACTTATCAATCAATGCTTGTGTTTGTGGACTCACAAAAAAGACAAATTTCAGCCTTACTTGTTACGTTTTACACAAGTGGAACCCACATGGAAAGATTCTGAATGTGTACAACGGTTTTATCCACTTTTCTAAGTCAAACATAGTGAAGGTACCTCTGACCTTTGACCTCCAAAATCCCACTCAGAGACAGAGGGTGCTTTCTCACCTTGGCTAAACTGGCAGTGAACAGGACACACTCAAACAGTTCACCCATCCTCTTCAGGAACTCGTCTACATGGGGCCTTTTCAGGACATAAACCTGAAATGCGCACACACATGCACACACACACACACACAGAGGAAGAGAGAGAGAGAGAACTATGATGACTATGAGGATACAGAAGCAAAGTATATGCAGCCTAAAGCTTCTGCTGAACAGGTTTCTACACGCCTTGCTCTTCAAAATTCAACATACAGTATTTTACAAAGTGTGACTGCCAGATGAACTCTGAGGTTTTTGCTCGGCATTAATATGCAGCATATTCTTAAACATTCTGAAAAATACAGATGTAGATCTCACAAATGAACATTTGTCTCTACAAATAAAATCCCGGCTGTGTTTCCTCCCTGTTTGGCGTCGGCGGCTGAGGGCAGCGTTCCTGAACCAAGTCATCCAGAATAGGCTCTGCTTGTCTGAACAAACCTATCCTGGATTACTTGAATCAGGCCCAGACCCACGATATGTCATCCACCTCCAAGCATCCGTGGTCAAATCCTGTAAATGCTGCCAGCGCCTACAGCACTCAGCAATTTAAGGTCAAGACTGCTGCGATCACTCAACCACGAGCACGCTGAGCTTCTGTTGTATGAAAGGAAAGCAGATGACGACACGCAGCAACTGCATATCTCAACACATGCTCTTTTTCTTCTGTGTTTTTCTAGGAGACAAACCATACCTGGTGTACCGTTCCATCTATTTCCACAGGAATGATGAAGTCCGCATTGTTGACAGGCTGTGAATGACAATAAACACACAAACACCCACAGAAACTTGATTTCTGAACAGCAAGGAAATGCATGAATGTTTGGATAGGAGACGCTGCAGGCCGACTTCACAAAATACACATTTGGCTTTTACCATGTGAGATAAAAAATGAACTTAGTATGTGATTAATGCAAGACAGATGCAGAATACTTGCCTGAAATGTGTGTGTGTGTGTGCATGTGTACATGTGTGTTTAGAACCAGCCAGTCTGGGTTTGATGGCTGCCAACAATGACAGAAATGTCACTGTACGTGCCAACAGCAACCAGATGGAAGAAAACGTCGACCTTACAGAGTGTTTCTTGCTGTTAAACATAACTATCTGGTGATGTAACACACTCATGAGGGACGACTAATAACACACACACACACAAAGTCATATCTCAAAGTCATGTGTACAACCTCGAGGGAATTAAAGAAAACAAACCAATCTAACTATCTAACTATAAAGACAGAAATCTCTGTCTGTGGCACCAACATCTCTAGCACCCGTCATGTATGAAGCTGAAATTCAGCAGGTTTATTTCTCAGGATCCAAGGACGGTAAAAAGTAGTCCGTGTGACAGGATATGCTCCAGAAAGCCCAGCCCGTTCTGAACACGCAGGTTTTGAACGGGCACTGCACTAGTGTTATAAATGCTCAGCAATGGAGGGAGATGAAAAGGAGACCGGACAGGAAGTAAGGTGATTTCAGCCAGTTTCTGCTTAATGTGGACGTTTATGTATGACGTTTATGTATGACGTATTATGACGTTTTATGACGTTTATGTATGACGTTTATGTATGTGTATGTATGAGAGTTTCACACCTTAAAGGAGCTATGAACTAACGTCTCATCCAGATCTATCACCACGCAGATCTTTCCCGAGTCTTTCGACTTGACTGGAGGCAGCAGTGGCTTCGCCTGGATCTAAAAAAAAACAAAAACCTGGAGTCAGAAAAAAGTCATAATGCACCAACGTGTGAAAAGAGGACAAAGTAAACACACCTTGGAGACGGTTCCGTTTTCCTCCACCAGCAGGGGGGCGTTGTTGTTGACGGGCGGGGGTTCTGGCTGGCGGTCCCGGCACACGCAGCAGAACAGGCTGGAGAAGAGGCCGCGGCTGCGGGGCTTCTTGGAGGACAGAGAGGGCGAGGAACCTGCAGAGAACAACAACCTGAAAGCTGCAATGCATGCTGGGACTGTGGACGAGTGTAAAAATCAGATGTTTTTCATACCTAAAACCCACCTCCAGACTGGACACAAAATAACAGCACTATGTTTCAGAGAGAAGAAAGATTTCTCTGTAGTCGTTTATTTTGAGTACGACCGCATGATCAATGTCACTAGTCTCTTTATTTTTCTGTTGTCAGACGACTTTGCAAGCAGAAAATACAGTTTTAGATTCTTGCCTCGCTGTGTGGGAGTTATATTTTATTCTTCTGCATATTTCAGCATTCTAAGCTGAATTCTTTTCTAATGTACTGTATAAGCTTTGACCCCATGACCTTCTGCATTTTATTGCATCATTAAGATTTTATTTAGCAGGAAAAACTGGTTTGTAAGCCTCTCCCTGTCTCTCTCTCCATGGCCCAGCTCTCACACCTCCTGTATCTGTGGATTCAAACCCGTGGTGACCCTCTGCCGCTCGGCCAAAACAGGAAGAGGAAACAGACGGGTATCAGTGCAGNACCCGTGGTGACCCTCTGCCGCTCGGCCAAAACAGGAAGAGGAAACAGACGGGTATCAGTGCAGGAAGCAACCTGCCATGGTGTTAGCGAAGCTGGCGATACGATTATCTGTCAAGTTTCTTTTTCTTCATCCTGAGAGTCCATTTCTGTCACGTCCGCTGTTAAAATGTCGTGGTATCTTCTAAAACATCGTCAGAGGTTTCTGACTCTTATTTTGAGTCGAACAGTGATCCTGACATTAATGGTGAAGCAGATTTTAGACAAAAGCAACGGGAGTGTGTGAGAAACAAACACAGCATGGAAAGCAAAGAGAAAGCCGAGGTAATCTGTGTGAATTAGTGTGTTTGTGTTCACATCACCAGTCTGTCCACAAACCAAAAAACACGATTAAATTCAACCCTAAACATCAGCTCCACAGGTTAACTCCTGTCCCATAACTTTCAAAAACACAATAATGAATGAATAAAGTGTTTTATCACTTTATGAGGAAGAATTTTTGATCTGAGCTGTTGGCTAATCAGCTGTTTGATCATCAGTTCAGGTTCCATTTCAAAGCCTGAGGCTGAAGCTGCTTTCCTGATGTGACGCCTTCTGTAAAACTCTTCATCTCTGATTAAAAACGTCTGATAACTCAGTCAGATTGTAAAGAACATGAACAGAATCATTATTTGCAGCCGAAATAAAAATCAGATGGATTGGCGAGAAAGAGGCCTTAACAGATTATAAAATATAGAAACAATTATGGATTTAACTTCATTTACTTAAAATATATCAAATAACTACAAACATTACTATCAACCTTACTATCCTCCAGTATTCTAATAACTATGAAAAACAAGATGCTCACTTACAGGTTGATAATGTAAATTAGGCCAATAATTTGACTTAATTATAAACTCATCAAATCCTCTTGTTCCTCAAAAGGTAACTTTAGTGTCTTGTAAATTTAGTTTAGCAGTTTATTTTAAATCGGAAAATGCTACAAACACTAAAATTTTAGGATGGATTACATAATGCTGGTAATCTCCTGGACTCCTGGACAGAGTAAACATGGCGTGTGTGTGTATGTGTGTGTGTGTGTCACAGTAGGCAAACATGTTGACGGTGTGGGTTATGTCATGTGTTTGGGCTCTACTGCACATTTACTTCACGTTTCACCTGCTGATCACCTGATTACATCAGAATTAATCTTTAACATTCAAAAATGTACCGTCTGTGTGTGTAAACCTGAATGAATTGATGATTTTATTTTTCTGTTGTATTTATCAGTATTATTTCTATAAGATATGAGAGTAATAAGAGCTAAAAGCGACATAACATGGGATTATGGCCAATACATGGAGAGTATTTATTCAGGGATGATCATTTACACTCTGTTATCTCACTGATATGTATACAAAAAAATCTGCTAAATTGAATTAAGAAATATGGGTTAAATAGACATAGAAATGCAACATGCAAAAGACATGCATGATAGAATTTATTAGAGCATATCTGCTAAGATACACTGAAACCAAAATATCTATGATAAGAAAATATCCTCCGGAAATCTTAGAATCTAGAAAATAACCATAGGGCTGAAAGCAATCACATTTAAAGTTGTTTTTTTTTTTCCTAGTGTGAATTTTATTATTCTTACAGTATTATTTTATTATTTACATGACAAATCCACCAACAAAATGACAAAAGCAATTTAAAAAAATCATATTATATATTCAAATCTGACTGATAGTTGATTTTAGAGGCTTATAATCAATGAGTATGTATATATATATATATATCTATATATAATAGACAACTAATAAATTGGCTGATATCTGTCAAACAGCCAGTTTTAGCTCATTATTACTTGTTTCAGCTCTACTTTAAGATTTTTTTTTTAATTAATGGCGTTGCTACAGTTTCATATAAAGTTTTAGAGAGTTTATGTTAATTAAATTTCAACTTTATGATTTTAATTAAAAGTTTAGTTATTTTAATCAGCAATCGTGACGTCATTTCCGCCAAGCTCTCCACAGGCCAAGGGCCGCGATCATAAACTATGCAAAGTGAAAAGGTGACAGTTTTAGTGCTGCAGCTTGTTAAATAAACGTTTTAAAGATAATTATCTGTATTTTTTTGGCAGAAATAACGAGCATACTTTCTTAGAGTCAATGTAATTACTTTGTCTCTCAATTTAGCATCGTAAAAGAGTCACAACGTGCTAAAAGAAAGAAAGAAAAAGTTTTTGACGTCTGCAAAACCCTCCAAAGCTCAGCGGACTTACCCCTCTCTGCTGCGGCTTTGCTGCCCTCTTCATCCCGGCTAACTTGCGTGATAACTGAGGCCGGATTGTCCATAACATCCAGCTCCGCTCCACCGCGCTCACCTCCCGGGTTAAACTTCGACACTGTCCGGCGACTCGGTGCATCCAACCCGGCTAACATGCAGGAAAACACCGCTTAAGTCCAACGGGAAACATCGCTACAACTTTCCCTGTAACGTGTCCACCATTACACGCCGGGCGTTGCTTTCTTTTTCTTTTCGGTCACCGGACAAATAAGACTCTTTTTAAAAGAATAACTAATTATTGAAGTTTAGGAGTCCAACTTTGATTCAATATGGTGCTCAACTCCACTTTGCAATTTCAAGATACAAACACGGAGGTTTCAAGGCTTCCCATTTCACTTAAAGCGGCGCAGGAAGAGTATGGCCGCGTACCACACCTCCTCTGCTGGCGACCACAACTTCGACGACGGTCCCTTAAAGTTAAAGTTCAAAACTTTGCTAGTTAGCCACACTGAAAGTATATCGATATTTTACCAATATAGCCATTTATACTAGTAGTGACTGGTTTTTGATTGATAGTGCTTTTTACTAAAAAGCACTAATAAGTTGTCTGTAATATACAAAAGACAGGACAAGCCGAAAAACTTTAGCTGGCGGATGTCATTCTGTATACGGGAGATAAAAAATATTTTCCACGTACCACAATGGCGATTTTAAATATTTATTTTACTACATTATGCGTGATTATCCATCATATTTGCGGTATTGTGTGTATGTTTGTGTTTAATTGTGTAATTTTATGTTCGTTTTGTTTCTGCATTCAGCGTTTGGAAGAGCAGCAGGGAAGAAACGCCCAGTTTGGGTTCCCTTGAAACTGCCTCAAGCAAGGGAGCGTCGCACAAATGCCATAATTTGTACAGTTACAAATAATATGAAATAGTTGACATATTATTATTGTATTGTATCCATGTTAAAATTGAGATAATTGTTTGAGTGATGGAGAAGGGGTAGGATTAAATAAGTGTATACTTCTTCCTACTCCTTTTCGAACATGGAATTTATGTATAAAAAAATATTTAAAAAAATTTTTTTGCTTGATGTTTATTTATGTTGACATGAGAATTGGTATTTTGAGAGTTTGCTATATATTGATGTTACATGTTATTTGTTAATCTTGTTTTGTGTATTTGTTCTGCATATTTACAGCATGTTCGAAATAAATCAAATTGGCTGTATTTTGTAAAGTTAACTACTTTAAGCATGAAATGTCTCTGATGATTTTTAAAAATTTGTCTCATATAATAATCTCCGTTCATTTAATAGGTGTTATTTGACTTGTCAGATAGATACAAATCAGTTTTCCCAATTGTATCAATAGTTTATTACATACTATCTCATAAAAACAATTTCAACTTTTTGTCACATATAAACACCGCAAATTGTTACATTTACAAATCTTCAGCCATCCAAATTCATACAAAAGAACACTGCGATCAGGCAATACACAAGACATTCTATTATTACAAGGACTGTGTGTATTTCATATGTATTTCAGTATGTATATAAGAATCTATGCATGTATGTAGTTAAATCCAAATATTCAGCTTATTGTCATCAAATTTTTTGCTTTATTCGAATCAAATAACTAATCTATTATGGATTAGTGTTGACATCACATTTACAAGGTAAATATTTTGGATATTGATCCGTTTTAGGCACTGACTTGGTGATCATGCTTCAAGGAAAACCTGATCAACCAGCGGTAACACTGAGAAAACACAGTAATAATTTACCAGTGTACAACTTCAACCTGACATTATCTACATGACTGACTGCTTTTCATACAGTTTTATTACAGTTAGCTTCAGATTTAACCACAGAACAATAAGTTGTACAACAAATTGCTAGTTTGCCCTAAAATAGTTCATTTTTACTGTGTGAATCTTAACACCAATCACAAAGACACTCCTCTTTTTTGCCTTTATACTATTCAAAAAGTGAATCAAAAATGCTCTCCGCGCACACACACATGCAAATAAATTAACATGAAAAAGTAAACAATTTCAAGAAAAAGAAATATTTTTGGTTTTGAGACTTAAAATGTGTAAGTAAATGCAAAAAATAATTAGCAGCTTAAATCATGATACATTCACGAGTTGTTTACAATCAAATTCATTGACATAAACAGCTGCACTGTAAAAACGGATGTCCCGGCCTGATCGTGCAGAGTGAAGACCAGATATTAATGTGAAGTGTCACAATACAACTCTTCTGCAAAAAAGGAGAAATTGTGCAAACAAAGAAAAACAAAGAACATCCTGTGTCCTTTCAGTAGACTGAGTTTATGAACTGAACTTAATTCCATCCATTCGATAACCACATCAAACAGCGACCTGCTTCTCTTTCTTCAGGTTTTTTTTTTTAGCTCTCTGAATCATAATATGATTGAACGCAGAATTCTACCAAAATAACACGCAAACTCCTCTCGCTTCTTTAGATATTTGATCTGTCCGTCTCCTGTGCAGTTATCACTGCGCTGATCTTTTCAGAATCAGCAGAGTCACACATTTAAGATGCAAAAAGATGTTATTTTGCTTCATTGTGGGCAGGTGCAGCTCAGCACACCTGTGTCTTGTGCAACACGTTAACCTCCAACAAGCATTTTTCCCACAATCATCTCATTTTGGGTGAAGAAGTTGGCGGTGAGGTCCCAGATTGTGAGGTCTGGGGTGAGCCCTGGTATGTACGCAGTAAGACTTTGTGCTTGGTGGCGCCTTCTGTGCGACGGCATTGTTGCTCCACCAGGAACTCTTTGAGCCGGCTGGTGGTGAAGGTCAGAGTCTGCCTCCTCAGCTTCATCAGGTAGGAGTCCTGCAGCCAGGCGTGCATAAAGCAGTCCCGTGTAGCAGGACGAGCCCTGGAAATACACAAAAAATACACGTGTCAAACTGAACATTTCCTAAAGGAGCCAAAACTAAATAGATTACAACAAGATTGTGTTTTCTGTACTCACCAAGGGTAGCTGCTCAGCATCTTCTTGAGAAAGGTGGAGGCACTTTGGGACACGTTTGAGTACAGTTTTGTTGGGTCAAATCTCGCCATCTGGATTTTGGATTCGATCTGTAGAGGGTCTTTATCTTCAAAAGGCAACCGGCTGCTAAGCCTGCTCACAAATACACAACACAAAATTATTGTGCAATTTTATCCTGTTGTATTTATTGGTATTATTTATATAAAATATGATAGTAATGAAGGTTAAAAGTGACATATTATGGGATTATGGCCAATACATGGACAGTATTTATTCAGGGATGATCATTTACATTCTGTTATCTCACTGATATGTATTTAAAAAAAACTCTTCTAATCAACACTAAATTTTACAGAAATCAAAACTGAATTAAGAAAATCATAAAAATGCAACATGCAAAAGACATATGATAGAATTTATTAGTGTGTATCTGTTAAGACACACTGAAACCAAAATATCTGTGATAAGCAGTATAAGGAAATATAAGAACCTAGAAAATAATAATCAGGCTGAAAGCAATCACATTTGAAGAGAGTCTGTTAAAAAGTCATATCTGGGAAATCTTAAAATATTTGGGGAAATTCTAAGAGGTAGCATGGATATTTCACTTACATGATGTAGGTGACAACTCCAATACTCCAAATATCTGCAGGAGGACCCACCACGTCACCTTTCACCATCTCAGGAGCTTGGATCACATGTGCACAATCAGAGGTTAAAATTTTTTTAAAGTTAGATGCAGCACATTCACATTAATATTGGTGAATAAATCAGATTTATGGTTTGACTATCATAATGTAGAAAGCTTTGGGAAATATCTGGTGTTTGTCCTCACCCATATACTCCAGCGTTCCGGTTCCTGAGTCCTGTTGTTTCAGATTAAGGGGGTTGAAGCTCTGCGCGCTCCCAAAGTCCACAATCTTGATGGCGTTGAGGTTGGTCACCATGATGTTGTCTGGCTTGAGGTCCAGATGGAGAATGTGGCGGTTGTGGAGGAACTCAACCCCCTGCAGGATCTGGACCAGGTAACCCACCACGTCGTCCTCAGAGTAACGGAACCTAATGTGGGCAAAACACATTTTTAACTGCATTTAATTTTTTTTAATGCCTTTTTGTTGTGTTTTAGTAGCTTATTTATTATTTACCACTGAGCAAGGCACTTAGCCGGACATACACTCCAAAAAGAAGCTACTCAGAGCCCAATAATAGAGGACGATGGCTGTGCTAGATATATTTAAGGTGGAATTATGTGTGAGGAAATAGAGTTAAGCAGAGAAAACAGTCAACGTCTGCTGGATAAATAAATGAAAAAAAATGAAAAATAAAATAAAATAATAAAAATAAATAAAAATGCTATAGTTATCAGGGTTGCTACAACTTCGACTAACAGGAAGACGGAACATATTTTATTTTATACCACACTGCAGTCTGTCTGTGTTTAAAGGTCAGGTGTGGCATACCTGTCTACGAGGCTGTGAAGCAGCTCTTTGCCGGTGCAGTATTCTGCCACCAGCACCAGGTAGCGCGGCGTGACATAGGCTTCATGCAGAGCCATGACCTTCTCGTTATGAAGGGTCTTTAGGATCTCATACTCCTTCAGTATGTTCTGCTTGTTCTCCTGGTTGTACGGAACAATCTTTGCCATGTAGATTTTGCCGGTTGAGTTCTCCCGGCACTCACGGATGACCCCAAACCGACCTCTGCAAACACATCGGGTTGAACACAGATTACATCTCCAGGCTTTTAGGATTACAAACTTTTCTTTCCTCTTTTTCCTGAACCATTAAACTATCTCACCTGGCTTTCTCATCAAGGAAGGTGTAGGGTTTCTGGGGAACCCCCTGTCGTAGAGAAGTGGATGGTGTGGTACGTCCTGATGGGGTCCCTTGGGTGGGAGTACCAGCCCCTTCACCGATGGGGCTCAGGCTGGAAGCTTGAAGCACTTGAGGGGTAAAGGACACAGGAGTGGGAGCCACACAAGCGGTGGTGGTGGGGATGTATGTAGGCACCGAGGCCAAAACTGGTTTGGGTGGAGTTGAAGGCGGGGTTTTGAGAGGAGGAGGGGCTGATATAGGTGGGCTCTGTGTCATGGGTGACACCACGTTGATTGGACTCTGAGGTTTTGGGAGGACAAAGGGTGGGGGCGCCTTAAGATTTGAGCTTATTTTTTGAGCCTTGTCTTTCACGGCTCCTGCAGATGGAGGTGAAGGGTTTGTTTTAGAGCTCGAGGGTGCAGGGGATAGAGGAGTGGGAGTGGGAGTGGTCACAATTTTGGATGATGGTGAGGTGGTTGATGCAGGCGAAGCAGCAAGGGATGCTGTGTCTTTGGGGGTGATGGAGGAGACACTGGGAGCATTGTTTTGGACTGGTTTGAGAGGAGGGGCTGTTGGTGAGGAGGTGTCCACGGGTTCAGGTGAGGTTGGGACTGTTTGTACGACGGCCACAGCAGGTGAAGCTCCTCCATCTGTGAACAACCATACACAGATATGATTAAACACACCCTCCCACTCCACAGGCTGAGCAATTTACAATTTATTAAATCCATAACATTACCTTTTGAGTCTATGCTGACCGGAGCGGAGCAGCTGCTGTGCGGCCCCTGACCTGCCTTGTTGACACAGGCCACGCGGAACCTGAAAGTACCACCTAAAGGTAGATCTGTGACGTTGTAGTAGCAATCTGTAACTCCAGTGGCTACAGTTAGCCAGTTAGCATCTCCTGCAGAACAGAGGGAAGAGAGCAAAGCAATGGATATGACTAAAATGATGATGACGTATAGACAGTATGAACATACAGACATTATGCATATTTATATTTTTTTATGTATGCAGAGTGAAAAGAAGAAGATCAATTAAGTTTGAGGGAAAAATAAGTGATATAAGTTGGAAAATAAAGATATTTTATTGAGTTGTTGTAGTTAAAACTGTCTGCCTGCAGATGGCAGTATCATCCCATACTGATACTTAGGCATGCATGAGATTTAAAACTAAAACCAAAAAATGTTCATCATTTAAAAAAAAAAGATTTATACAAAAAATGTAATACACACTAATTCCTGCTGAAAACAGGATATGTAATGGTGTTTTGTTTTTTTTGTAGTTAGAGCTGAATTCATATGTAAATTAGGTAGTGACACACTATTCCATGACTAAAGAATAGAGTCAAGGCTGCCTGGCATGGATTAAGTTTGGAAATCTATCAGATGAAAAATATGCTGTCATATTATATTTTCATCCTCCATGTTATGATATAACGATGATTTATTGTGCATAATGATAAAAGCTTTGACGGCAGTTCTGTAGCCTTACAGCTCTCTCGTGGAGTGACTCATTTTCTCTAAGTGGCGTCTGAGGATTTGGATTTTTACTTCCCTTAACAAACACCATCTGAGCTCTTTAAGCATTGCTATACATGAATCTGAATCACTGAATTGCCCTCAGGTGTAAGAATTTCCTTTACAGTTTGTTTTTCAGTCATAAACATGTTAACATTCACCCTCCGTCTTTCTCTCCAGGCTGTAGCTGCATGGCGCTTTGGTGTCGGCTGGCTTCCACAGCACCAGCGCTGTGTTGTTATAAGTCTGGGGGATCTCAGGGGTCCCTGGACGTTTTGGGACACCTGGAACAGAAGGAGTAAGAGGAAGGGTGGAAAAGGGGATTGGTGAAATGAGCTCAACCTGACACGAATAGCATCTTTCCCTCATTTCTCCATTTTCCAATGTGTTTTATCTGGGTCATCGACATGGATGACTGAGCCACAGCTTCAGGCAAGATGAGACTTTAAAGTATTTTTAACGCTGCTGAGAGATTAGGAAGGGGAGAGATGAAGTAATATAACATGCCAAATCCAAAAAAATAATGCTTAAATGCAATGCTTTGTACAGGAAATCTGAGAAATATGTTTTCCACCAAAGCTTCAAATACATTTGCTGCACTTGAAAGCATCATTGCCCAAACCTAAGCACTTTTCTTCTCATTATGACAAATATGAGAACAGGCAAAAACCTACTGAGTTAATCTACTGTTAAATCACATAAATATTCATATCAAATATATTAATATTCGTACAGTTCTCACTAATTAAAATTCAATTATGAAAAATGTGCAATGACACATGACATTATGAAGATAAATATGTTCAAGGAGGGAAGGAGCAGTTGTTCCTCTGCTAGGATAACCATGTAGTTTTATTTGCGGCGATTAAATGTAGGAATAATTATTCAAAAATTAGAACAAGGCCAATTTTTGACATCATAATTCATACATTCACTGTAAAACAATTAAGCGCATGAGTGACTCAATAACACAGATGGATACACACCAACAAGCTACTTACAAGCTACGGACAGGGTGCAGGAGGTGGTGATTGTTGCTATGGGGTTGGTAGCTTTGCATTCATAAACTCCAGCATCCCTGCGGCTTGTCTTCATCATCATAAGCAGCTGTCTGCCATCTGGGTGGGAGATCAGGTTCATTCTGTCATCCACCTCCAGTGGTTTCCGATCTGAAACACAAATTTAACAGTCGGATCAAACCACAGGCACTCCAAAGACAATAAGTGAGAGGAAACATCTGATTTGAGATTTGATTTTCCTGTAATATTGCTTGAGTTAAAGGACGTTTCAGTACCTTTCATCCATGTAATTTCTGGATGTGGGCTGCCAGCTGGAAGACAGCTCAGGGTGACAGGCTCTCCCTCCAATAAAACGTGGTCTTTAAGTTTGATGTGAAACACGGGGGCAAAGTCCGAAGCAGACCGGACGAACTGCTGGCTGCTTGACAAACCCTCGTCTTTGGGAACAGATGAAGGGAGATCAGATTGGGAGGGGGTTTTGTCTTTCTTGCTCCTTGTCAAACCCCACCTGTCCCATCGCGACCGCCTGTCGCTCTCTGAGACTTTTTCAGAATGAACGCTGGAAGTTGACTCCATTGATTCCTTCGAAGCGGTGGCGCCTGTCTGCTTTGCGAGCTGATTCTCTGGGATTCCCATGCCTGTGAGGCCACGCCCCTCAGATTGGGAATGACGATGTCGGGTAATCAGAGGCGTTCTCTTTCCCTCCGACTCCCCTTTTCTCTCCTCAGACTGACTGCGGATTTTTGTGGATATTTCTGCCACTTTGTTCTCAAACCTTTGTTGCATGGCCAGCACAGGGGAATCAGTGACCATCTTTAAATCCTTCAGAGCCAAATCTTTCTGAATACCCTCAGCTTGTCTCTTGCCATCTTTATCCTTCCTCTCTTCTGACTGGGTCCTGATCTTGCCAGAGATTCCTGCCACTTTGGACTCAAACTTGCGCCTCATAGCAGAAACCGATGACTCCTCAGTTTTTCTTTGTTCTCTCTCATCTAATTGCCTCTGTGCTCCTGCACTGTTCGGCTCTTTTGTATCCAGGGATTTGCTGCGACCAATAGCCCAAGAAACCCTTTTGCTGGAAGAAGTTTCCTGCACCTCCTGAGACTTTTCCTCTTTTGGTTTCTCAGCGTTTTTATCTATAGATGATGATCTCTTGGTGCGCAGGGAAAACCTCCCCATAAGACTGAGACCTATTTCCTTATCCACTTCTCTCAAATCTTGAACAGATTTAGATTTCTCCTGTAATCCTTTGGAAACCATTTCAAGAGGCGCCCCCATTGGACCCGGTCTGTAAACCTCCTCGTTACCCCCACCTGCTTTCCAGCTTAGCACAGGTGATTTCTCCTCAGATTTGTTTCTGGTCAGTCTTTTAAGCCCACGGGTTAAAGATGACTCCCGTTTCTTAAACCTGGCTTCAAAGACCTCCTCGGAGTCGATGTCCTTGATGTCTGTTCTGAGTGCCAGCTGGCGAGGGGTGGTGGGACGATCAGGGACAGATGATGTGGAGACAGAATTGGTAGAAAGGTCAGCAGTTGCCACTTTAGCGAATACTGCTGGATGTTTGGGTGGGGTGTCTGTGGGCTTTGTGTCATTAGGTGTGGGATCCATACGTTGAGAAATGTCAGATTTTTCCTCTTCTTCAATGTTTAATTGCTGATGTTCTTTCCTTTCCCCTGCATCGTCCTCCTCTATGACAATTTTTGGAGCAAGTACAGAGGCTGATCTAGATTCAGAATCTATTCTATCTGCCTTTTGTTTGGTCCATTTCTCTGTTATCCCATTTATTTTTGTATTCTTCACATTCATACTCTTCATATCCTCAACTTCTTTGATGTAGTTGTGTTTTTGGTGTTGGTCCTCTCTGTCTGGGCTGGGCAGGATGAATGAAGTGCTCTCTGTTGGTGAAGCAGACGTAGACTCCAGCATCATTTGTTCTGTTAGTGCGGACATTGATGTCGCCTCCTGGAGCTTCCTTCCTTCTGTGCTGCCATTGCCTGCAGAAGGGATTTCTAAGGGGGCTCCAAACCTCCAGTGCAGGGGCATGGACTCTGAATCGTCCTGAGTAAAGGAGGCACTTTTCCTGAAAACTTTGGTCTTTGGAGTGTCCTCTCCAGGACTCTCAGAAGATGCGGCTCTGGTGAGTGTCGCCCCTGCTCTGGAACTCCTCAAATTCCGATCGAGAGACCCTGTTCTCCTCTCATCATCCATACCGAGTGTTTCAAACAGGGGCCCTCGCAGGCCGCTCATCTTTTTGTCCATGCTTCCTCCCCTGAGCAGCCGCTGTCTCATCAGCTCCAGTTTTAAGGCGTAGTCCTCCTGGCTTAATTTAGCCGCTCCTGGGCTTGGGCTGCGATTAGGTAGTTCCATGGAAACAGCCTTTTTCAGGTTCTTTTTACCTTCTTCTGCATTCTCATTAACATTGTCCTCTTCTCCATCAATGTGGAGAAGCAGCGCTGAATCAGCAGAACTGCCCCTCCTCATCGTGGCCCGCCTGGATTTGGTTTGGGATTCCTCTGACTCCACACTTGAGCCTTTCTTGAGGGGAGCTCGCTTTGTCTTTTCTGTTTTCTCCTCACCAGGATTTTCCTCTTCATCTTCTGTCCTCTTATTAGCCGCTCCTCTTGAGCTCGCGACCTCCCTGTTGTCCTTTTTGCTCGCTTCATTAACAGGACTTCTGGGCCACACAGTGACGTCATCATCCCCTGGGATCTCGTTAAGGGAGACCCTGGATCCAGAAAACACCATGGACAGTGGCATAGGAATGAATGGAAGCTCATCCACGTCTGCGTCTGAATCGGAGGAAGAGGAGGGTGGTGGGGAGCCGCCTTTGAGATGCCGAGCCACAGCAACAGACACATGGTTGGACGAGTCATTAAGGAGTTCTGGGATGGTTCGCATCACCATTTTGGATTTGTAGTTGATCAGGGAACGCTGATATAAAAAAAAGCAGTAACATGTTATTCCAGCATTGTGTGTAAAGAATGAATGGTTAACCAGTTAAAATGCTCGTTAATGTCGTACCTGCCATCGCCTCCTCGACAAAACCTGCTTTAGCATTGCTGTGCTGATGCCTTTGTTTGTTGTTGACTAGAAGACAAAAAAAAGTGGAGCTATCTTTAAAACTGTGCAGGTTTTCATGCATAAAACCTGTCAAACAAGTAATAATCTGAGGGCGTTAGGTATTTAATTTATTGTGCACCTTAAACCAAGGATGACGCAGACACTCAACGGCACTGGGCCTCCTAGAAAAAAGAAAATATGCACATGAAGAAGGAGTATGATCATCGGATCGGGTTTATATGGCGCTAAATGGGATTACTGTTGGTGAAAATGATATCTGTATTTGTGACGGACTCTTACAGTCTGTCGACCACCAAAAGCTTGATGACAAATCCTTTCGCTTCTTTGCAGAAGTCAGAGAACATGCTCTCCTCAAAAGCCACGTTGTAGTTGCGAATGTTTAAGGCAGAGGCTCTGTCGTTCTCACCGGCAAACGGAGAAACGCCGGTTAGGCTGAAATAAAAACAGCATGAAGTTAGAAGCCAGATGCATACTGCAACAAAATGAAGCTGTAGTGGATGTTTGAGGAGACAGAGCGTACCAGAGATACGTGATTACACCAACAGGCCTGTGAACGAACAGAGGAACAAGAAAGAGATTTCAATGAAACAACATAAAAGCTCATCATAAGCTGATATTTTATTTGGTTACAGAAAACAGCATTAAGCCTGAAGTCTGAAGTTGCTCCTCCGAGCCAGAGAACAGGTGGCTCACCATATGTCTGTTGCCATGGAGACTGGAGTTTGGTTAACAATCTCTGGTGCAACATATTCTGGTGTGCCGCATTTGCAGTAGTGCTCCTCTGACGCCTCCAGCTTTGTGGCATTTCCAAAGTCACATATGCGGATCTGGTCGCTGCTGGGACTTGACATTAAAATGTTTTCTGGCTGGAGGGGACGTACACGGCAACAACAATATCAGCTTACGTAAAAACAGAGCTTCTAAATATTCTGGAAAAGCTTCCATGTTGAATAGCTTTACCTTTACATCCAGGTGGGCAATGCTCTTTCCGTGAAGATAACGAAGGCCTTCCAAAACTTGGCGAACATACGAGCGGATCTGCAGGAAAAGTAAGAGAATAAACGTATGTAACAATGGAGCAGAGCGCTCAACACGGATGCGTCGGATACAAACCTCGGATTCCATGACTGTCGTTTTCCTGGCCATTCTTTCCAGAAATTCCTCGTGACATCTTCACACAACAGTTGAGGAAAAACGGGTATAATTTACTGCACGGTCCATGAGTGGAAAGTACAGAGAAATAAATTATAAATGAGTATCGTGTCTCCTCATGGGACTGTTGCTATCCAAGAACACAAAATTTACAATTTCACTCAGTATATACAAACAGGTGATGGATTCATGGCTTTGAAAAGTGAGTTTATGGCCTTATTTCTACAGTCTGGGGATTCCAAATCAAAGTACAAAGAAGCAACTGGGCTTACGAGACTTTTTATCATCGAAAGTGAAAAACATGTTGTCAAGGATGAAACCGTGCTGTTATTGGAGTATTTTGCGTTTCACGTAAAAGGATACAGCTCTGTGATGAGCACCACCACATTCTTCTTCTCAAAGGCGTCGTGGAAATAAAGAATCTTCTCGTTGTCCAGGTCAGACAGCAGGTCCATCTCTCTGAGGGCCAAGGCTTTCCTCTTTCCCCGCGCAGACATGAACTTGGCAGCAAACTCGGCCTTGCTCTTCTTCTGCGTCGCTCTCTTCACGTAGGAGAAAGCCCCCCTGGATTGGTGATGACATTGCAGATTTAGTAAAGCCAAAGCCAAGCAGCTGCTCTTTGTAATGTTCTAGAGAAGGTTTGTTAGGTGTGTTAGTTCAACAGCTCAGAAGAGACAAAATCAATAAACCTGCATACTCTAAAGGGAAAAAAACTCCAGGAAAAAAAAAAAAGGACAAAATACACTTCCTGTTCCTGCATTTTTTTTAGATTTGTGCAGGTTCTTTGTGTTTCCAGACCAACAAATATCTCAAGACAGAGTGGATTATCACACTAACACCATGGCTACTTGTCATCTATGAAGGTATAAATACTGTTTATTTATTTTTGCGTACTACATTCTTAAATATATACTGGATATATCTTTGTCAACTTTGGAACGAACATTGTTATCCTAAACCAAGTAGCTGCAGTCTGAAACCAGAAGCCTTCTAGCTACGAATATTATTTACAATGAGGCTGAGACCATGACACCAGAGCCTCAATATAAATCATACACATCCTCCAGCCAATCAGATTACAGATATACTCCACAGCCATAACATTATAACATTATAGTGTATAAAAAGATGCATAATGCTTAATTTTTTTGGATGATCTCACATGAATGTCAAGACAAGATCATCCAAGAAATCATTAATAATTAATTAGCTAAAAAACAAGGGAACTATGTGCTCTGTAAAACTGTCCTGCTGTGTAATAATGCTGCAGTCAATAACTCAGTAGTACCACCTTAAATTTATGTACTTTTTTTTTTTTTTANTTTTTTTTTTTTTTAGATTTATATGATATTTAAGGGTGATATTTAAGGGTGCAGCCCCTCTGGCCACACAATGGAGGCACCATTGGCTGGCTTCCATCCCTTCACACATCACACAAGCATGTGGGCGCACACACCCACACTCACACACACAAATTCACTCACCTCCCTATCTCTTTGTGGATATCATAGTAATCAGTCAAATGCCTCATCTTCCTCAGAATGGTTCCCTCGTCTTCCATTGGCTCTGCCGCTTCTTTTCGCTCTGCAGGAAGTAACAACAGGCATTTTTATTTGCGTGCGCATGTGTGTGTGTGCGTGCCAGTATAGTGACAGATGGTTTCACATTGTACCTTGTGGTCCCGCCCATATGGTGCAGATTTAGAGGTGCAATTTTCAACAACAATTTTCTTAAACTGGTATTCATGCATAAGCAAACAAATACAACACAAACTAAATTGCACAATCATGAGCAAATGGAGCAGAAGCCTGCTGGTGAAATATTATATTGGTGATGTTCACGCTGCGAACCTGTGTGAACGGTGAGTTCTGCCTTGCAGGAGTTGGATCCGGCCAGATTCTTGGCGGTGCAGGTGTACACGCCGGAGTGTTCTGGACGAGAGTTCAGGACCACGAGGGAATATTCTGGGTCGTCATACACAAAAGTGAAGTGGCTGCTCTCAGAGAGAAGCACGTCATCCTGCAAACAACCAATCAAAACCTCACATTCAGCAGCCAAAAGACAGAAATCCATTATTTGACCTGTTCATAGATATTCTGGAATTCATACCTTGTACCAGAGAATATCAGGCTCTGGTTTCCCCTCGACCACCACAGCCAAACGGGACGTCTCTCCAACATCCACGTCCAAATCCTCCATGATGGTTTCAAACTTAGGCGCCACTATAAAAATATATTATTTGCTGTTTGAAGGCTTGGCAGAAAAATCCAGATTTTAACATTTTCTTTTTACAGTGCAGTTTTATAAAAGATTAATTTTTTTTAAAAATCCAATGAAAAGTAAAATAATTTTAAATTCCAGAGGGTTAAATTACAAATGGCTTGCCTCCCTTGCAGCTGCCAACATGCAAATCTGCCGGTTTTATTAACAATAAGTATTTAACGTGAGCAAACACGATCGATGGTTTGTGGGATGTTATCAGTCTGACCTGCCATGGCCAGCTGCAGCGTGCAGAGGTCGCTGCCAAACTGGTTGTTGGCCATCACCACCAGCTGGCCCACGTCTGTGCTCCTGACACGCTGCAGCTTCAGGGTGTGCTGATCGTCATCCGGCATGCTCATCTCAAACACGCCCGGCCTGCTCGCCAACACCACGCCCCTCCTGACAAAAAAGATGAGGCACTGCAAATGTAAAACTCAAGTCTGCAGATTTAACAAATATAAGCAAAGAACGGATTATATTGTTCAAGATGAAGCAAGTACAAATGTTGGAATAAAGCAGCAATACGGCTGGATTTATCCCATAACAGCAGCTAGAACTATTATTTTTTTAATCCAAGTCCAAGTCAGTTTAAGACTAGAACTTCTTGAGTTTTCAAATTCAAGTTCAGGTCTAAATAAGATGGGATCAAATCAAGAAAACAGAAATAACTTTATGTCTGTGCAAAATTTCAGCAGTATAGATGTGTACGTCTATCTGTATCTCTATCTTCAGCGTCAAATCAATGCATAGCAGTTTGAGGACAGAGCACAGACATGTTTCTAAGTTTTACTTTTCTTGCCTAACATTTCTTGCAGCAGCAGTGGGTAGAATATAAATGAAAACACCTCCAGAAAGAAGAAAGAAATGCACAGCCCTGCAGCAGCCCAAGTTTTTTATCCACACAGGAGCTGGAGGCTGAATGTTCATGTTCAACTTTGTCCGTCGTGAGGAGGGAAATGAAACGAACACCAAGCAGAACTCCTGCAGTAGAAGTGTAGCGGGATTTCTTATTAAAAAAGCTCAGAGGGGAGAGACTTCTTCTACGAGGTCTTTTTCATGCATTTATAAGCAAATCAGAAACTCCAGACGGATTGATTCAGCACAACCTGCCTCAGCTCTCTGCCGTCATCTGGCTTTTGCTAAACTTTCCAGCAGATCACAATTATTTCACAACTGACACCTTATAATGTCACTGACCTTTTCCAGGTGACTGCAGCATGCACGTGGTTCAGCGTGATGGTGACGCACACAGGCTGGTTCTCAACCACATACACCACATCAGGTTTGTCCACAATGACCGGCGCTTTCCTCAAATAAGGCCCTGAAGATTAAAACCACATCTTCAGTCATCTGAGGACTAAATCAGATCAGTTAGCTTGAGGTGATTATTGATTTTGAGGGAGCACAATTCTACCCTGAGAAACCTTCATGGATTTAGTTTGCTAGTGACTTTGATTTTTTTATTTTTTATTTTTTTTTACATTTTTAGGACTTTGCATATTGTTCTTTTATTTTATCTGGTCCATTATTGTTTTAAATCAGACCTCCTTTAAATGATCCTATACATTATTAGTAAAAGCTGCTAACAGTTGTATTATACTTATTATCTTCTTAAAGGACCATGCCAGTGGATTTGCATGTTTGACAACCCACACATATGTTCCATTACTGACAACCATGTTCAAAAACATGCTACCAGACTTCCATGGTGTCAGTTCATTGACTTTATTTAACCTGATGCAACACAGAGCTACATGGAAGGAAATGTATTTCTCCGCCAGGGAATATAGTCCCAGAAAAAGACAGATTTTACCAAGAAATTGAAAACGAACCTTTCTTTGACATTCGAATGTAGGTAAATTTTAAGTTGTGTGTATCACCTGAACATTTGATTCTGACGGATTAGGAGATTTAACAAAATAACACAAAAACTAAAATATGGAAAATGCGTGTAGTATTTACTGGGCTTAAACCTGCAAAATCATCATCAGCTTTTACAGGACATTTTAGAAAATCTGGAGTCTTGATACCTTTGTCCAGGAGCTGCACCAGGTCGGTGGACGGCGAGGGTTTGCTGAAAGTCTTGCCGGTGGAGGTGAGGACTCTGAAGGCGTAGCGGACTCCTTTAGACAGAGATGTGATGGTGTAGCTGGTCTCCTTCAGGTTAGATGCTGCAACAGACCATTGGATGGAACCCAGAGGCTGCTGCTGAACCACGTACAGCAAGGAGCTCACGTCTGCACACACACACACACACACACACACACACACACACACACACACAGTGGTTACTTCATTTATGTGACTTTAGAGATTTAATACACATTTGCACAGGTTTCTCCTACCTAATGAAGAGTCAAGTCTCTTTGGTCTCTTCCAGCTGAGGCTTATAGTTTTCCCTGTAATGGCCTCAATCACCGGAGGACCATCAGGAGGATCAGGAACAATATCTATTCCCAAATTCAACATCAATATATATGCACATTAAATGGTGTTCTGGCAATCTGTAAATTTACCGTGACGTATTCAGACTCTACCTGTGACGTATAAATGGGCGTAGCAGGCGGCTTTGCCCACTTTGTTGGAGATGACGCTCTTGTAGACGCCGCCGTGAGCGTGACAAGCGCTGCGAATGAGCAGACTGTGGACATCCCTGTCTGAAGGACAGAAACACACCATGAGCTCAGATCCTCCTCACAAACTCACTCCTGTTCTGCCTCTTAAACACCAAGATTTCTTTGTTTCTGGAGGTTTGCTTACGCTGGGTCATTTTTCGTTCTTCGCTGCTCTCGATGTGCTTGCCGTTGTGGTACCAGGCGATGGTCGGGTACGGTAATCCCGCTACTTTACACTTCAGCACTGCTTCTTTGCCTTCAATCACCTCCACATCGGCCAGAGGTTTGACAAAATCTGGCATGGTCCTCTTCTCCACCTCGCTCTCCAACACCTCAGGCTCCTCAGGGATGGATGGCATCTTCTCCAACTTAGTCCTAGAGGATATTTTAATATCCATAAGCTCGTACACTTTCTATCATTCATCAGCATTTGACAAGACACAGTTGACTTACATGTGAGAAGTGATGGCAGCTCGTGATTCCTGCACGTACAGCTCAGCAGTGCAGTCCGACTTCCCGTGGAAGTTTTGAGCGATGGCCGTGTAGAAGCCCTCTGTGTCGCTGCTCACGTGGGAGATGACGAGCAAGTGACGGCCACCTTCTCGAAGGATTCGAACATTATCGCTCTCTTCAACTCGCGTCTCTGAAAGTAAAGGCAAAACGGTTGAGGAGCCATATATTCTCTCTCTGATGAGCTCGTCATTGTCGGTAATTAGCTGAATTCTTACCAAAATGCATCCAGGTGACAGTGGGAGCAGGTGACCCGCTGACCTTGCAGTCAAACCGAGCAGTGCGACCTTCAATGACCTCCAGGATGTCCAGTTTCCGGGTGAACAGAGGCTCCTTGGAGGGCGTAACCTTCAGGCTCGCACTTGAGGTCAACTCCTCTGTAAAGGGAAAGAGACAAGCCTTAGTAAAGTGATTTTCTGAGGGTTTTTGAGCATCATTTCCTGGGTTTGTTGCTAGAATAAAAGGTTTTCTTATGGCTGTTTGTTCATCAATTCATCTATATTTTACCTTTGGCAGTGCTCAGCTTGCACATGTACGTTCCGCTATCATCCTCATGTACTGAATTTAAAAGGAGACGGCACCTTTAGGATAAGAGACGAGACAAAATAG
Organism: Lucifuga dentata; assembly: GCA_014773175.1. Classification (NCBI taxonomy): domain Eukaryota; kingdom Metazoa; phylum Chordata; class Actinopteri; order Ophidiiformes; family Bythitidae; genus Lucifuga; species Lucifuga dentata. Next base: position 81,660 of record VXCM01002203.1, on the reverse strand, counting down.
ATTTTTCAATTTGGATATACAACATTTTGGAATTAATAATAACCAAACAAAGACGATGGCGTGAAGGAGAAAAGATGCTGAGAATGGACACGGCTGAGGAGACATTTCACCTCTTGCCATCAAAGTGCATCTTGCAGTTGAGCAACGCCGGCTGGATCAGCTTCCCGTTGGACAGCCAATCCACGTCAACGTCCGGCGGTCCGGTCATGTGACACTCAAACAGCGCTGACTCGCCGGCCCTCACCGCCACGTCCTTTACTTCTCTGCTGATGGTCAGCGCTGTCTGTGCTGGAGCCACTGATCAAAGCGTAGAAGAGAAACTGTAAACCTTCCATTTTATCTCAACATAAACCAGACACTTTCGAGTCTTCATCGCTGACCTTTGACCTCCACTCTGCACTCTGCCTGCTTGGTTCCGTACTCGTTGATGACTTTGCAGACGTAAAGCCCTCCATCAGACCTCTGCGCTGAGCTGATTCTCATTTCGCTGGTGCCGTCATCCGTCTCTCGCACGGCGAAGCGCCCGGCCGTCTTCAGTGTGACTCTGTCCTTCAGCCTGTCAAAATAAAGTGGCTGTCAGTCATTTACAGAAGAGGCTGGCGTGTTTGACAGCAGGCGGTTAGTGTGTTTTATCCATGCTCGTCTGCAGTATTCTCACCAGTAAAGCACAGGTTTGGGCTGGCCTTTCACTTTCACAGAGATGACTAAATCCTGGCCTTCAACCACAGCTTGGTCACATGGTGCCACCTTTTAAAAACACAAATCAAGGTGTAAAAATGAAGTTAATCCAGAGTGGAAACCAGCTTATTTTCCACACAGATATTGATTTTTACATGAATTTCTATCTTCTCGCTATGGCGTCACAAGACTAGGACACAGGATGACACAAGCTACGTTTCTAAACATCAGATTTGAGATCATTTTTACCTGGAATGATGGCGGTTCTCTGAAGTGGACACTTTTAAAGGCTGAGTCGCTGATCTCCATCGCCTCCTCCTGAGGACTGAGATATTCCTCATCCGACTGGGTGGGACTACCAACTTCCTGGGATAAGGCTGGTTTCCCACCCTGCGTACCGCCCAGCTCTGGAAGAGGAGAAGCATAATCAAATTTCGGTCGAGCAGCTAATGTACAGCTAATTTATTTATGATTGGGATCACAGAAAAGTCACTTTGATTTCCATGCTTTTTAAGTCGGGCAATTAAGTGAAAATTCCTAAAAATATGTTTTACTGCGGCGTGATAAACCTTTGGATTGGAAAAATCTGTTAGAGCTCCGATGTTTATGTACTCGTGTCTCTCTGGATGATTACCTTTGCCAAGACGAGCAGTTGGCAAGGTTTTGCTGTGAGTTAGAGATGAGTGGGCCACGTGCTCCACACACAAACGCACACAAACACACACAAATGCACACATGAGAGCATAGGGACCTTTCTGAAGTGACCGTAACTGAACAGATAATGAATTAATCTCTTAATCCCTGACCCAATCATTCACTTATTCCCATGGAGAACCAGAGCAGATGCTAATTGCCCATGGTTTCTGTCTCAAGTCTAAATTAATCCATTACTGGAATGAGACATAAAAACACCTCAACCCTCTCTCCCTCTCTCTCTCTCTCTCCCTCTCTCTCTGTTTGTTTTTGGCTCTAATCCTATTTGTGTCTCTCTAAAACCTTCAAAACTTGCATGTGCATAACAATCCATCAGTGTAAAACGTGTCCCAAAGCCACTCAAGAAACAGAAAAAGTCATTTGTTGGAGAAAGAAGGGACATAAATCAACAGCATCAAAGAGGCGCTTCGATGATATAAAAAAATATCTACTAGAAAATATCTACAAACATATAAAAATGAGTTGTAGAAAAATACATTTTATGCTGCGTTACAGCCTTTTGGTGGTCAAAATAAGAAACATAATATGGAAGAAACCTACCGAAAGTCACATCCTGAGCAGCGTCTGTGTACCAAGGAAAGCTCCTGGGAATATTTATGGAAAGCTGCCAACTGTTACACAACTCCTGCATCATCCTGGCCAGCTGACCGTCCTCTAAAGCCACATCCTGAATTCTCTCTCCTGCTTCTTCTCACTGTCATTCCTAAATCCTCTTCCATTCCTCACACCCTGAAATGTCTCTTGGTTAATGCTTTGGTGATCCTAAACAAATTCTAATTTTTACACAGGAATTTTGAGAGTATTCTGATATTGTTTGAGTTCCTTGGAGAGCATAAATCACTCTTTCTCTCCCACTAGTTTGGCTTCCAAACCAAACTTCTACTCTTCTCCCCAGCAGCTAAAAATGACTCACGCAATCTCCCACCACATTCTGACAACTCCTGAGTCGGAGCCCTGCAGCATGAAATCTACAGAGATGAGAGGGGAGAAGCTCCATGATTGCAGCAGTAATCTCACCCTGGGACGTAAAGCAGACTGCAATTACCAGAGAGAACAAGAGGGAGGCTAAAAATACTCCTCACAACTTAGATTCCACTGGCCTAATATGGCAACGCAGAGCCTGAGCTGCTGCTACCAGCGACCATGAGCCCACGCTCCCATTCTGTGGACAAAACTGGGAAAGCACAAGTTGCTAGATTAACACACACACACACACACACACACACACCTCCAGAGAATTTTCACATAATTTATAATACAAACCTTTTCCAAAAGGAATATCTATTCTATTTCCTCCTGATCCTGAATGCCTGCCTCTAAGACTCGGGGGACATTTGTGTGACGGGGTAGCTCTGTGTTCAAATCTGCACCAAGGGGAGCTTAGTGCCTTTAAGATTTAATGGGTTGCCATGGCAACTATCGCTGCACGGAGCCCCAGTTGGGATGCTGAGCTCCAGCAGGCCTTTGTAGTCATTATGACAGAATGTCAAGCGGAGGAAGGCTGGCGGTGGACTAAAGCCAGTTTGTGAGAGCATCGCCTCATTTTCTTTGTGACGTCTCCATTTACGGTTTGCTTGTAAATGTGTTCGCCGTTTCACACGATTCTGACAGCAAACCCCAGTGTGCATTTCATCTCTCAGTCCGTCTCTCTCATCCTCTCACCTGATTGGATGGAAAGCGTGGCACTGCAGGACGCTTTGCCCGCCGTGTTGACAGCCGTGGCACAGTACGTCCCCGCGTCGTTTGGTCTCATCTGCTTTATCACCAAGCTGTGCCTCTCCCCCTCAGCCTTAACCACACGGACCGCGTCGCTCCTTATCTCCACATTACCTGACTGCCATGACACTGAGAAACATGGCAGCAACAGGCAGAGGAAAATATAAGCAAAGATTCCACACACGCTAAAACCTGCGATGAAACATGAAGCTCATTTTCGCAGCAGTACCTGAAGGAGGTGGGCTGCCGGTTACGATGCACGTCAGCGTGACCTCGGAGCCCATGGATGCTGTGGCGTCTGCTAGCATCCACTCAAACCGAGGAGCCTCGGCTGGTTCCTCATCAGCGGACATGTAGGAGTCATCGGACGAGCCGTCTGGAAATAACAGGTCAGGGTTATACGGTGCTGAGAGGACTCTGTTACCAGGTTTCTTAAATAGGTCAGATTCCAAAATGAGTCTGGATTCTTTTTATGGGTGCCATCAATGAGTCTGGGTCCTGCGGCAAGAATGCGCTCTCGATTAGAGACACATGCACTACTTTTTCTGTGAAGTCTCAGACTCACACATATGGAATGTGTTGGTACACATTTTTTAATCTGGGTGAAGTCAATTATAATTGATCGGTGTTTCAGAAAGGCCAGGAGACTCAAATTTTCTCTGCATCCAAGTCTGAGCCTTCATAAATATCAGCCAATCTGTAGTTTGGGTTCAATTTTGGGGTCAGGAAGTCCAAATATGGGCAAAAGCAGAGCCTGGATGGAGCTCAGGAGGGTCAGGAAAAGCTTTGAAACTAGCTAGTGACACGTTTGGTGACTTTTTATTCCTAATAAGACATTGAGGGGCATGACATCCAGGAAATTAGAGTTTTTGTGGTTCCAGCATCTAGTGGTCATTAGATGAACTGCACCTTAATGCATGTAAGAAGATTATCTCAAAGTTTCTCGTCAGAAAACACCCCTACCTTTCTCTGGAGACGTGGGCCGAGCGGAATGGCCTTTCTTGCTTTTGCGACCGCTCCCCTCCTTCCTTCTCGTCGTTCTTCCGTGTTCGTCGTGATTCCTGTCTGCAAAACTTTCAGTCTCCATGGGTTCATCCTCCACGAGGATAGAGGGAATGCTCACTTTCAAGGCCGGAGAGGTTTGCCCTGTCTCCGCCTTCCTTCGTTTCAGGAGAGGGCTGACGGAGGGGGTGGGTGATGGAGCGAGCCGCGGGGGTTTGGTTTGGTACCCCGATTCCCTAACGGTGATTGGGGACGCCCTCTTTCCTTTCGGACTGGCTGATCTCTGGTCTGTTTCTTTGTCCCTGCTTGGATCCTTCACCTGGCTTCTGGAAGTGGTTCTCTGGGATTTTGTGGTGTCTTTGCCGGTAGTGAGAGTCAGCTTTCCTGCTGGAGAGCTTTGTAGGTTTTCCCTGTGTGCAAAGACAAGAAAAGTGTGATGTAACACTGATGCTAAGCATGGAATAAAAATGTGATTTAAAATACACACATACACACACACACACACACACACATCACTACACAAGCATATAGTATTCATTAGTAAAGATGATCTCGTCCAACCTGGTGAGGCTTGTCCTTGTGGCTGTTGGCAATGGTTGCCGTGGTAACTGATGAACTGGTGCTGTCTCCATGGTAACAGGGATTTTCCCTGTGTAATCTGGTGTTGAGCTGTCTCCTGGTTTCTCCTGTGTCATTCTTTCTTTCTGAGCTTTGGCACTTTGATTGCTTGGACCGGTGCGATCCCTCGCTCTCTCTTCATCCTCCTCCTTTCTTTCCTCCAGGGCTCGCTCCCTCGCTTCCAACTTTTTAACCACCTGAGGAGGAATGGGCTCAATCTTGCCTGTTATCACCCTCTCTTTCTGTGACAGCTGCTCAGTGGAATACGCCTTCTTCAAGCTTGGTTTCCCCACAAGCTTCTTGATCCTCTGCAGCTCTTCGGCGAACTTGTTCTGGTAGCTCTGGACCCTCAGGGAATAGCTCGGCTTGTCTTCTAAAGAAGAGGCCCGCTGCTTGAACGACGCTCGCTTTTTGGCGGCATCCTGCAGCNCTTGTCTTCTAAAGAAGAGGCCCGCTGCTTGAACGACGCTCGCTTTTTGGCGGCATCCTGCAGCATCCGTCCCTCCTCCTTGCTGGGTCCTCCTGTCATCCAACCTCTGTCATCTGAATCACAGGAAGCCGCCCGTCCAAGCCCGGCCTGAGAGCGACCTGAAACGGACCCCCCTCCTCCTGGCAGATCCACACTCGCTCTTCGCTCCTCAAACGCCCGGACTTTGTCAAAGATCTTGGGCCCTGCACGCGCCAGTTTGGGTGTCATGACACCACTATTAACACTCGTGGCCGATGCCTGGTCTGTTTTAGTGGATTGGGGATCTGGCAGTTTGGGTTTAGCTGCTGAGGATTGGTCTTGAGTTGGTTTACTGATGCTGTTTTCCTGCAGAATGGGAGATTTCTGGTCTGATAAGGAAGAAACAGGAGCATTTTGCTGGGGAGGAGAAGACAGGGGGGCGCGGGAGGAGAACCCCTCTGATTCATCAGCAGTTTGAGTCCTAGAGGAGTGAGGGTCGAGGGGAAATGGAGCGTTAGGTGTGAAGTTTAAGCTGTAGTGCAGTTTGGAGACTTTGGAAGAGCAATAAAGAAGCAGATTAAAGTCCATTTGAGTATTTTTCTGTCTTTTCGTATTCTCTGTGAGTTCTTTTGTGGTTATTTGTGTTCTTTGTCTCGTTTTGTGAGAGACAAACACATCAGGTAACAAAAAAAATGAAATGACAGAGAAAAGAAAAGAAATAAACAAATGTTGCCCACATGTAAGATTTCTTACAGGAATTTAATCTCACTGTGGTGACGTGGATGTAACTCTACGACAGTAATAACATCAATTCATTTGTAGGCATGTTGCACTGACAAAAAGGGAAGGAAATCTGAATCTGCAATCACAACATACACTCTTACAAAATGCCAGCTTCAGCTCCAAATATAAAAAATCATGCCTAAAAAATAACCTGTGAAATACATGATTATTAACTTGAATCAAAAATTCATGCTAATATTAGCTTGGATCAAAGTCAGCAATCCATGCATGCCACAGCAAACCTATAAAGATATGGTGTTAATTCAAAAGAAAGCCGCTCTAGAAAACATGCAGCGGGTAAAAATCACAGTTTTTAGAAGTGTTGAACATTACATATCAGCATTGTGTTCACTCTTAATGGCTATAAGAAATATCAAAAATGAATCGTTATTAGTTTGAACTCAAATCGTAGCAACCATACAAGGATACCGAGTCAAAGGAAAGTGTGACGTCAAACTAAAAATTCTGAAATACTATGAAAAAAAGCTTGAATGGATGATATGGAATTAAAAAACTGTAAACACATCAAAATAACGTATGGGATACAATTTTTGCGAGTTGGGTCTATGGAGGATATAATGTCTTATGCTGTATGTTTGCGGTGTGTTTGGCCAGTCTGTTTTGTTTTTCGGTTGAATCCTCAAAAGAAGATGCCATGTGCTATAATGGCATAGAAAATGTTCTCCCTCTGTAGAGGCTGAACATGCTCCCATAGTAGTCGCTGCCTACAGATACACTTTCCTCTGACCCCTGAACCGGCCGGGCCAGGTTAGCGTGAGACGCCCGGATCAGTGGTTCCACACCCAGGTGACGGACAGGAGGGGCCCCCTCGACAGGACCCCCCCCTAGGGCTTGCCTGGCGGGGTTTGTGAGATCCATGTACGGCCCTGGAGGACGAGAGCCCAGGGTGCGTAGCTCTCGCTCCACCACAGGGTCGTAGCCGCCAGGGAGGGTGGCCCTACGGTCTGAAGAGTCTGGGTTATACTCCATCATCCTTCCTCCATCAGCTGGAGAGAGAGAGAGAGAGAGAGAGAGAGAAAGANGGTTATACTCCATCATCCTTCCTCCATCAGCTGGAGAGAGAGAGAGAGAGAGAGAGAGAGAAAGACAGAGAGACCCTTCATTATTCAAATTTAATAAGGAGAGAGGCAGAAATATAAAAAGAGAGACTAATAGATGAAAAAAGAGGGAGATATCAGATCTGAAATAACATGAAGATAGAGAAAAATTAAAGGAAATTTTTAATTTTTTCACTGAATGAAACTGTAAGAGAATGAATAAGAATGTCAAGCTAGAGGGAAATTTATGTGGTGTATAAAGGAGTGCAGGAAAATCAATAAGTATACATGTGATCAGCAAAAAAAATGGATAAGATGAATAAATAGTTTATTGATTGGTTGAAAACAGGAAATGAAACAAAAAGCGTAAGCGCAACACAGCGAGTGTGCACCACTTAAAGAGGTCCTACCCCATCGCAAATCAGGTAATGATTGACATTTTAGTGATGAGCAACGGAGACAGGAATGCTTTGGCAGCGAAAAGAAGGAGCAGTCAGCATGTTGTGTTAACGATAGAAACTGGAAGGAGGTGAGGAGAGAAGACGACACACTCCTACTGCAATCACAAATGGTACTGAGTCAGCGCTACGCTCCAACCAAACCCCATCAGCATCAGCTGCTCAGGAAAACCAAAAACATGAAATCAGGAATATTTTCCAAGGGGGAAAAATAAAATAATTCAAGAGCTTTATACTTCTCTTTTCATTTTTTCCACCTTTGAGTAATACCTTTAAGTGGAAATCTTAGGGAATATTATAAATATTAGGCCCCATTTACACCTGCATTGATCTGTATTCAGAATACAAAGTGTAAATGCATGGTGTAAATCTGCCCACAAGTTTAAAGGACTATACCACCCATTTTGTTTGTTTGAGTCTAATATATTCAATTTTCATACACGTTATGTTACTGACAATCATTTCCCAAAGCATACTACTGGAACGGTGAATTAAAAATGTTTTTCCTACCTTCCAGACAGCCATTGGTTTCAGTTCATTAAATCAACTTGTTGATACTTGAAATGTTCTTGGGATAGGTAATCCATCATCACCGACAAGACGTGTATTCAGGTTTTTTTAGAAGTTATGTAATTTTAGCATTTAAGCGCAATAAAAAGCATGGAGTGAATGTATGCCTCCACCGGGGAATATAGTCCCAAAAGAAGACCTGCGTTTATGGAAAAATTTAAAGGACTGTGACTTCATAAGGCTGCATAACTATTAGCAGGAGAAACATGGATTTTTAAGGTGGGTGTATCGCTTGAATATTTGATTTTGAAAAATTAAGAGATTTTGCAAAATATCAGGAAAGCTGAAATACGGTTTTATCCTTTGGGAAATTGTCAGTAACGTAACATGTATGACAATTGAATATACATCATTAGGCTCAAACATGCAAAATGGCTGGTATGGTCCTTTAAAAGATCACCCTGCCTCCTCTCTGCACGTTCTTATTAGTAAAGTTATTTTGAACTAGGTCTTGTCATAAATGGGTTCCTGCATGTAGAAAGGAGGGAACATCAGCTTTAATAGCATAACGACCCGCTTACTGCCATCCAATCACAACGCAGGCAGAATCCAGAAAACAAAAATGTTTTAATGCACAGTGTAAATGCAAGTCCCAACATCAGACATAATTTTCCCATATAATTCACCTGGATAAGGAGATTGCCTTTTAATCCAAGGTGTAAAAAGGGATTGATTTTTACATCAGTGCACCTATATCCCGTCCACTCGATGTTCTGCTGGAATGAGACGCGTCTCCACAAACAGCTAATCGGCGTGTTCTAGCGTTTTGTATGCAGCTGAGGCAATCATTCTGTTCCTTGGAAGAGAACAAATGATGAATCACCTCCTGCCTCGTTTGATGCTCTCTTTCTATTTTTCTGTGTGTCTCCAGAGGGACGTGATGAAGGCAGAGTCAGCCTCCAACACGAAACCTTAAAAAGTACCAACACTCTGCACAAGCGAGGGAAGAATCTAAAATGTCTTTGTGCAAGAAGAGAGGGGTGTCAATATCTCTGATCTATATTCAGAATCTCTGTTGCCTGGTTGGAAACGGACGGCGTGAACGCTTCCAAACGCCAATGCTGAGACCATTCAGCCAATCAGAAGATCCTCGTTTGCTCACAAAAATCCTAATTAAGTGATTGAGAGTTTTACAAACAGTAATTTACATTTGACTGCCTAGTCAAATGTAAATTTTACTTTTCAATGAAATTTTATCTGTGCAGCACTTTGCCAATGTAAAATGTGGCTGAACTTGGTTTCCAGAGACGTTCGTTAGACAAATAAAAAAAGGAAAAGTCATTAAAAAAATGTAATAAAACAAAGGAAATGAAATAGGAGGTAAAAGGAGGCGTGGAGAACATGGAGAAGAACGCATACGCAGAAAATAGTAATGAATTTTCTAATAATGAATAAAATAGTTATGCATAAAAAACAAATAAATAGCTAAATAAAATTTTTAAAAAGAAAAAGGTAAAAAAAAAAAGACGATGACTCAATAAAATAAGATTAAAACACAGTAAAATAATGGGAATAACAGCTTTTGAAACTCAATATTTGTCATGCGTAGCTATATCCTCATTAAAAAATAATTAAGACCAAAGCAAAAAAAATGAAATTATGAGTCTGATCAGCAGCGTAATGAATGTAGCAGCAACACTTTTGTTTTCTGGGTTGCATGGCTTTATTGGAGCCTCAGAGCCTCGTTCAGACCTGAAACGGTTCCTGATGAAAACTGGGTCAGTGTGTCACACTGTTGCATCACACGAGTTAATAAATCCTCAAATATCTGATTTCATCCAAGCCAAACTGATAGCAACCATCCGTTAAATCTACCAATCTGAAGCTTCATTTTGAGCGGTAAATCATTTATAACAAAACTCATTGCTGCGTTGAAATGTTCTGAGTACCTGAAGGTCCTCTCCGGCCGGTCTTGTCCTGGTGCCTCCCGGGCCCCTCTTTGGTTTCCATGGGTACCTGAGGTTCTGTGGCCTCATCCTCTGTGGTCTCAGAGTCTAAGAAAGAAGAATGAGATGGAGAATGAAGGTGGAAATTCAGCAAAGAGAACCGAGGAGGCAGAAAACAACAACCGAGGCCTAGTGAAAATGATATTTCACGTTTACTTAGCGGCATAAAGCTTGATGCGTGCCTGAAAAGAACCTCAGAGAGCCCCCAGAGTGAAATAAATGGGTTGAGGCTCAACCGTGACTTAAAGCCAGCTGTGGCTTAGAAAAATACACGGTAATACACAGAACGGGAGAATAGACATTTCTCCTCTGGTCCAGATCAATTTGACTTTGGTACCAAAATTATACAGTGGGATGATGTTTTCTTTCTTTCAACAGGCTGATTTCATCCAAAAAAAAAAAAGGCCCGTCCAATTGGAGTAATCACTTCCTCCTCTCTGCCAAAAAATCATTATTCACATGCATATTTACCAAAACACACACACATATAAAACACAATGAGATTTAGCATTAGTGAGGAAAATAAATCTGCTTAATTTTTTTTTTTTTTAGCATGAATCCAAATAATAGGAAGAAAGATGATGACATTTTCAGGGGATTGATGAAAGAATAGGAGACATGGTTCACAGAAACTGAAATTCCACCATAAAAATAGAATCTGTCATGGTTTTTCCACAGAAGTGGCACCGGGCCGGAGCCTCCTAACACCCGACACACATTTCCATCAGTTTAGGAGTCAAACGGTTCTGGATCAGAATGTGGAAGTTGATTATTGGGTCTGTGGTTCTTTTGAAACTGGTCATTGTCAATTCTTGCTGAATTTCCACAAATACTTGTGACTTTCTAAGTGTTTTCTCTAATTTTCTAATGTTGGTTTTCCCTTGAACATTTGTCTCAGATCCCTGCTTTTGCAGCTTTCAGGCTTTTGTTGAATTCTCTGACGTCGTTGCTTCCTTGAGGCTAAACCAGCAGCTTCAGGAACCATTTTGCTGCAAGAGCCACAAATTCATGCTACTACACACTGGCACCGATTCCATGTCTACGTCTCCAAAAATTAGGACAAAGATGATGTTTGTTTGATGCTGGCTTTGCATTTGTATCATAAAGTCAAGGCCAGCGTGTTGTGATGGATAGTTTAGCTCTGACATGTTTTAGCCAAATCAAACGCTAATCATCCTGTCTGCTGTGGGATTTCTTGACTGGTTTAGAAACAAACAAGAGAAACAAAACCATAAATAGAATCCAGATATGTGAGACAACATTTCATCACGGGTGGGGGTGGTGGGGTGGGGGGTGACCAGATGAAATCAGGAAAAGAAAGGAAGAAGATGAAGAAAAGACAAAGAAGACGAGGAGGTTTACCATAGCTTTGCTTTCGGCAGGAGCGGAAAACTTCGCTTCCATAGTGGCAGCAAGAGAGGGCAGACGGGAGAGCACCGTTACTATGGAAACCAGCATCCCTCTCACCCACACGACCAATCCTCTTCGTACCCATTAGAGTCTAAAATCACCAGCCAAACTGCTGGGTGGCTGACAGATCTGTTTACTGGTTAGAGAGCTCATGAAGGAGGAGGACGACAACCACAAAATGGGTTGCACCTCATTGCGCCTCCCATCAAGTCAGCTTCTTATTAGATAATTCCAGAAGGTCTGCCTAATGACAAGAGTGTAACATGAACATTCACCATTAACTCATTTCATTGCTGGCTGTGTGTGTATGTGTGTGTGTGGGTATGTAGATCCACCCGTCTGTATCAAATGGAGTTAAATAGATTGCAAAGCAGGTGAGGGAAATCGACTCAGCGATGTAATTATGAGCATATATTTCACAACGTCTCGCTGCAGTTTACTGTAGGTACCGAATCGCCTTTATGACTCACAAAATAAGATTTAAAGTCGAGTACATCAAGCGTCTGTTTTGGCGAAGGTTATAGATGGTGCAGATATTGCCAAATGTACCAGCGTAAAGCAGAGGCCAGACGTTATCTCTCAGGGATTTGATGCAGAGAGGCAACAGCGTCATTACAGAAATATTGCTTTGTGGGGGTGGATGTACAATAATAAAACCCACTCCTGTTGTAAGCAGACAAGCATTAAAAATGTATGAATACAGTAAAGCAATATAGATGTTCTGCAACAGCAGCTTCAATATAAAAAAGAAGGAAAAGAGAGAGATTCTACCAAGAAAGAAAATTAAATCTAGACAACATGAATGATTCCAGAACAAAAATCACAAAGGTGATCTAAATCAGGGAAAACCTTTTTATCAAAAAAGAAACAAAGAAGAAATGGTTCATTAGACTAAAAAAAAAAAAAANTAAAAAAAAAAAAAGATATATATCTTTATATTAAATCTGTTAAAACTGATTCTAGATAAAAAAAATACAGCTTTTTGTTAATTCTAGAAAATGTCTTTATAAGGTGTGAGAAAAAATCTGGAAAAAATTCTACGTAATAGACAGAAATCTAAAAAAATAAATCTAAAATTCTAAAAGAAATTGACATATCTAAATACCAAAACACATAAATCCTCTTAAAAAAGCAAAAATCTAGAAAAAAAGATTGATTCTAGAACAAAAATCTAAAACAATCAAAAACTATATGTTATCTAAATACACCCTTAAAATTTTGAAAGCAGACAAGCATTAAAAATGTATGAATACAGTAATGTGATATAGATGTTCAACTTAAATACACAAAAAAGCTTTTCGAGAAAAAATCAAAGTGACACAGACAGAAGCAAAGGAGGAAATGCTCAGATTACAGTATTATTTTGTTTTTTTTTTGACAGAACAGAGAAGAAAAAGAGTAAAAGCTCATCCTGACAACACACCATGGGTAAATCTGCCAAAAGTCCGTGTGGAATGCCCAGTTCTCTGAAAGAAAATACAGAGCAGAATGTTTTATTCAACACAGAACGCAGCCAAACATTCTGTTCCACACAAAACCCAAACACCCCAGAGAAAACCGCAACACTCCTCTTTTCCAAAAACACCAAAATCCTTCTGATGGAAAGCAGAACGAGAGGATTTTCAACCTCTGGAATCACAAAAGACTCAAAATGTCGCAAATAAACATTCTCAATCCTGCTCCTAATGAGCTGAATCCAGATCCTGATTGGCTGAACACACCTGTGATAGCTAATCAGGTGTGGAAGTCTGCAGGGCTGCGGGGGAGAGATTGAGAACCATTGGACTTGACGTCACACAGCATCTCCTTTTTTTCTACTAAACTTCAAAATTTAAAGGCAAATTTCCAAAACAAGAAAAGATTCTGGTGAACAGATGCTTCTTTTCTTGTTGCTCAGCACCACGGACAGCTCCAAATAATGACTCATTATATTGCAGCAAAACGCAGAAAACAGTTTAAAAAATGACTCATTTCACAAATTTCACCCCCACGTTCCCTTTTGTCACTTCTCATTGGTTGGTGCTTTTGTCAGGCAACTTGACAAACTGTTGCCTGGTGACTACTAGAAGCTTCTGTCCTCATCCTGATCCTCACAGCGATCACTCCAGCCTAAAAACAGCATCTTTGGGTTTGAACTGCTCCTCAGACTCCAGCTTTCCTCACATCTGAGCCCTTTGACTGGATGCCCTGATTCCAGCGTCTCCATGGAGTCTAGCCTACTGACACACTTTCCCTCCCTCTCAAAGTGTGAAGCCGATCCTATGAATTACTTATTAAATCACAAAACGGTCACAACTTGAAAGCAAAGACACATTTCCTTTAATACACAGTTGAACATACATGTTGATGCTAATTGGATTTGTCACCCGGCAACCAGAGTTTCACTGAGCGGACTTTCTTTATCCTGACGCGTCCTCTTTGTGTCGACAGGAAGCGACAACAGCGAGCATCGCCAATTCTATCCACACTTTCATTATTAAAATCAATACAATCAATTACAACATACATCTATTATCAGGTAAAGGGTGTGGCAAGGCATCCAAATACAGCAAACACGGCTCAGTAAATCCAGAATCAAACTCACCTGAAATCTTTTCTTGGACCAGATTTTCTTCATCTCTCTAATTTTTTGCTTCCCTGTCAAGCGAGCAGATTACCTGTGGCATGAGCTCACAAAAACAACCTCAAAAAGAGCAGGAGCAGGGTGTGGCGTCCAAAACCCTGATGCAAAATGGGACTCGGCTGTCTTTTTTTTCCAGCGTGGGTGTTATTTACAGTCTGGTAGCAAAACAGGAGAGAGAGAGAGAGAGAGAGAGAGAGAGAGAGAGAGAGAGAGAGATGGAGAGAGAGAGAGCTCCAAAGAGGATGGGAATGAGCAGGAGGCAGGTGTCTTTGTGTCTGAGTGTGTATCCTGAGTGTGTATCCGCTGATGTGAGCAGCGTGTCTCTCTGACGTAGACGCCGCCTCTGGAAGGACTAGTCTCAGATGATTTGTCCGACCCCCCTTCCACCCCCCCGATCCTTCTGCTTCAACCGAGGCAGAACAAGAGAGCGAGTCAGGGTGGGGAGGCGGGGTGTTTGGGGTGTGTGTGTGTGTGTGTGTGTGTGTGAATGTATGTGTGTTGGTTTCGATTACAGGGATGTGAAAATGAGGAAGAAAACAACTGGTTTCTTTTTTTTTTTTTT
>VXCM01002203.1:0-57572 GCA_014773175.1 Lucifuga dentata | reverse complement strand
CACCCCCCCAACCCCGCTGCTCTCAAACACCCCCGACTCCCTCAGGTTTGGAACGACAGCTGCAGCACCGTGGATAGGCCACATTTCTTGGGCTGCCATGTATGACCTACACACAAACACACACACACACACAGTTGATAATACTATTTAAAAGTGTGTGTGTGTGTATGTGTGACAGTTGCAGCTGCTATAAAAAGAACATCCAAGAATACAGAAACACAGACAGAACAATACATGAAATATATTCCATTTTAATAAACTGAATCTTATGAAAAATAATGAAATCTATTTTTTTTCTGAAATGCTTTGACAAAAAATAATTTGTAAAACTTAAGATATGAGGTTAAGAATGTGACCTATGACCCAGATTTTGGCTTAAAGGGTCATTCCAAGCAAAACGTTTGCACATCTGGACCTGTAAAATGTCATAATACGTTTTAATTTTCCTTTGTTTCTTTGAAGATCTATTAGTTATTTATGGGTAAAGCTAGTTTAATAAACCTTAAATTAAAGTTTGATGGTTTGGGTTTTTTTGGTTTTTACATTTTTACATTTTTTTTACATGAATAATGTTGATCCCAAACAGAATTTAAAAAGAAATGTAAATGTTTAATCATTTATTATATAATTATTTAAAAATGGGATCATTTCTGAGCTTATGTTAATATTAGTATATGTGTTTTACTTGTGTGTCTACTGTTCTCACAAAACTTGTTTGACCATGAGGCGTTTAAACTCTATGTTTTAACTCTCTCTACATTTTGTCTTCGTAAATACACAGACTTGGATTGCATAGTCCAATCAGCCAAAGTGCAAACAGGTGAATGGTGACATTTCTGACATTATGAAAGGAATATTACAGGATTTTTACAGAATCTTCCAGCTTTATAGTGTCTTTTCATAAAATGAGAAGCAATAGAAAAGACAAGAGATGCAGTAAAACATCTCAAACTGTTGATGTGCACGCTCCTAACATTTGCATTTTCAATACAAGTTGGTGAAAAAACTCCATCATTATTCATCGACCTAAATCCTGCTCAGTCGGGCTTTTAGCAGGCAACAGAAAACACCTCAAAAAATAATACAATCCATCCACCCACACCCCAAACTACACAGCAAACGAGCACAGAATGAATCAATGGCTGTCTGACAAACAAATAAAGACATGATGTACTGAAAGGATGCTGCATTAGATTACCTTAAGCTTACAAATGTTGTGACAATTCTAACGGGAATCCTTCAAACAGAATGCTGTTTCAGCAAAGTATAATCTGATATGTAACCTCCCTTTAAAAACTGAGTTTTAGCCAATGATAAATGATAATATCTGCTCCTCCAGCCCTGTCAGAACCAATAAAATAACAGGTACATCCATCCATCACAGCTTGTGACAGTATTTTCTCAATCTTCATCAAAGCAGCTTTGAGATTCTGAAATGTCGTCCCTCTGTTCTATGAGGGTACCTACAACTGGTATAATATCATATAAAAATAAATATGATAATATCACCTTCAACACCTTCAGTCACGTGCAGCACATTAAACACCCTCAGGTATCTGTAGAACAGAGATGTACGGTACAGAGTGTTTAATGTACTAAAGTACATTAAACACCCTCAGGTAACTGCATTCCTTAGTCCCTCAGGCTGGATTTACACGACCACGCACGTGTATTCTGATTGAGATCTTTTGCTCACGTGACACGTATCAGATATGCTTCGTGAAGATGTAAATGGTAAAACCAACCACATGGAATCAGATATTCTGTCGGTATAACATATCGAATGTTTCTCTCTGCATGTGAAAGTTGCTAAACCATCGATCATATACAGCGAGCTCCAAAAGTCTGAGTGTGAAAATGCTTCTATTTTGCATTCTTTTTGAATTTAATACAATATTTTCCATTACAAAGGATAATAATCTTAACAATTAGAGTGAAAAGTTGAATCTTTGATAAATGTCCATGAATGTCAGAATATCTTAGTNTAACAATTAGAGTGAAAAGTTGAATCTTTGATAAATGTCCATGAATGTCAGAATATCTTAGTATTTGATATGACCTCCTTTAGCTTTAATGACAGCATCACTCCAGCCGGCATGGACTCCACAAGTTTGTAAAAACCTGATGAAAAAGATCAGAGCTGAGCATCAAGACTTGTCGTGTAAATCCAGCCTCCTTGTTTTCTCATTTCCAGCCTTCAGCTTCACGTTTCAAAGATATCAGCTTTGATGTTCTGTTAAATAATGACACAGAAGCTTCTGCAAAATCCTGAACTACCTTCCAGAAAACTAGGCTGAGACACTCCGAGTGCCTTTAAGACCCAGTGTTCTCTTTTTTTTTTCCATTAATTTTTACTGGAAAATAGATTTCTTAAAAGGACCAGACTGGTTTGAACCAATTTTTACCTGGATTTTGTTCCAATGCAAACAATCTTTCTGCTTTTTGCTGCAAAAGGAAACGCTTAACAGTTTACAGTAAAACAGCTCATCTAGTGGCAACAGAAACACACAATTGTGTGTAAATTTCAGCAAGCAAAACACTGAATTTTAAGGTGGGTTTATCACATGAACGTTTGATTTCAAAAGATTAGGGGATTTGGCAACACAACAGGAAAATTAAATAAGGTTTTATGTTTTGGAAAATAGTTGGCAGTAACTTAATGTGAATACGGGTCGTATTTATTGGGCTCAAACATGCAAAATCACCAGTATGGTCCTTTAAGTAGTTGCATTCTGCTTTGGTTCTACGTATGTGCATGGCTCAAAATTTCCAAAAGATTATATTTAAAGTTATCAGACTGGTTCAATTCCAACTGAAAAAAAAATAAATAAAAAATTCAAATATGTCTTGTATGTGTGTGTCTACGCTGCAGGTCCAAAACGTCTGCACACACTCCTCAGGCTTCAGGATATGCGGTCATGTATGTACTAACTAAACACTGACATAGCACGCAGGCGGAGCAAATAAATACTACAACGCTGTCTTGACGCACACAACCACACACAGACACACACACTTGCAGCATGAGAGAAGACGCTCAGCATGAGACTGACTAGCATCGCCTGTGAGTACTCTATGCTTCATTCTAAGACAGAATCAGATGTTATAATGTCTCGTACGAGGCTCATAACGCTCGTATGTCACACAGTTATTGGGAATTGTCTGATATGTTGCAGTGCTGGCTGCTGCCTGCTGCCTGTCATCAGTCACAAGTAAAGTTCATTATTTCTACTTTTTTAAATACATAATAAATCCTAGAAGCTTTTTAGGGTGTATTTTGTAAAGTCTATAACCTTTTTATTTCTTTTTTTTTTTCCAGCAGCATTGAAGCACAGTGTGGCCTGTCATGGTGTAAACAATATCCTGAGCTGCTGTATGTATTCTATATTCTACGTTTTTTTTAGAGCTTCATCCTTATCAACTTGTCCCATCACTTTATAATTTGTGCCATCCATCACTGTTTCTGTTGTTTGGTTTTTTTTCAGCTGAAGGATTTGGCATCAAGGTGTTATCAATGGGACACGGTGACAAAAACACAGTCAACTGCAAAGCCACAAACAAGGCCACCGCCCACGTCACCACCAAGAGCTGGTTACACCCCCAAATGTTACTGTGGGTGAAGAAAGTGTAAGACATGGTCATTTTTTATTCTTTCTTTACTTCTTCATCTATCTTTCCAGTGAATAAAGGAAAAGTCCTGTTTTCCACCGATTTCTCAATTAGCTTTATGTCCATAAAAACCTGCGGAATGAGCCTTGAACCTCATCCCCACATGTTTCTGTCTAAGAACTTTGATACTACCAACGTCTTCATCCAGGTCACATACAAGTGTGTTAAGAAGGATCCTGGTGAGTATTTAAGCACAGAAACCCTGTACTTACTGAATACTACAGGACTACTACTACTACTACTACTACTACTGCTACTACTGGAGTTAAGATCAGCAGCAGATCTTGGCACTTTTAAAAAGCATCTTAAGACTCATTTATTTAAGCAGGCTTTTGGATGATGTGTTTTTGATTTTTTTATCCTGCTTTATTTTTATTCTTGATTTGTTTTATTATTTTATACACACACAAGTACTTTGCATGCTCAAATCTGATTTTATCTTCACATGTCCTGACAGAAATTAAAACCTTGACTGTATGCGATGGACATACTGCAAAGTTTTCCTGCTGTAAGTACCATATGAAAACCTGTTAATTCACCTAAATGTTCAAATGTGAAACGTGAGGTGGAACTCCCTCATGAGATCCATTTTGACTGATTTTTTTACTTCTGTTACATGTTTAAATTGACATATAACACGTGAATTTACCTGCCTACCTGGTTAAGACGGCTTAGACACGCCCACCAAGCATAAGGCTAGCCAGCCAGGGCTTAGCCTGACACAGCTGGCCAATCAGAGCAGAGAGCGGGTTAACTGGGAGGGGCCTCAAAGATACTAAAACATCATGTTTTCACTCAGTGTGCACAGCAATCCTGCAGCAAGGGAGATTAGAAGTCATTGGGGGTTTTTTTGTGCACAAACCAATGCAAAAATTTCAAAACTGATCCTAAATAAAAATAAGAACATGGAAATCTGTATCTGTCAACAACAAAGCTCTCATTCCAGAGCAGAATAAAGTCTCTTCGAGAATCAAACCTGATCAAAGAGGATGAGTCGCCGCTTTCCAACAACCTTCATCTCTGTTTCGCCCTCAGCTGGAGGTTCTAAAGTGAAAATCATCAAGGCGAACTACGGACGTCTGGACGAGAACACCTGCAGCCCGAAACCCTTGGTGTTCACCTTCTGCGTTAGTAACAACACCAGGGCACTGGATCAAACGTAAGTTCTGCTTCATAAGGACATTTCACAGATTTTGCTGGCAAATTAAGTTATTGTAACAAAGCATTTAAAACTTTTTGGATATTTCTGCTACATCAATAAGTCTTGCTATTTTAAACCTCCTCAGGTGCAACGGCAAGGCAGCGTGCCACATTAATGTCAACTCTTTCACTCTGGGAAAGCCGAAATATTGTGACAAACTTCCCAAGTATCTGCTTGTGGACTACATCTGCGAAAAATAAATCAGCAAATTCAGCTGACGGTAAGTATAAAAACTGAAAAAACCCACAGGCAGTAAATGCACCATGATGTCTGAGGATGTTTTCTTGTGTTTTTTAGGTAATCTGCATCTGAGAGAGGAGAAACAACTCTTCATCACCTCTTACTTCCTCTCTGAGTGCTAATATCTAAAAAGCAATAAAATCTTTTCAGCATTCTAGTCCGTGTCTCGTTATTGAATATGACAAAGCATGAAGAAGAAAGAGAATTTAATCTTTTAAAGAAACCTGGAAATTGATGAATTCCAAGTAAATTCTAGCCAAGTAACAATTGAGCATTGAGCCTCAGTGAGAGCCAAAAAGGGAAGTAAACAAATGATAATTAAATAATGCTTATAATACACACAATGTATAGATTAAAGTAACATGCAAACATCCCTGACCTCAAGCTGTGACAAAGCAAGTATACTGCTGGGTGAATATATGTTTAATTAATTTAATTTAATTATGAACTAAGAATAAACATTTTTTAAATAATATTAATAAGAGATTAATATTAATAATATTAATCTCTTAATTAGCTTAGCTGGAAATTAAAGTTAGGCACTTCTGCTTTAAGTAACATTAAAATAAAGGGGATTTCCTGTTTATGTCAAATAACTATATTTTAATATAAAACAAAACTCGTTAAGCGATGAAGATGAGTTCAAAATGTGAATTCATTTTTACTGGCCAGTTTTCTTACTGATAAATTATTATTGTCACATGGAAATCATTCAGACACACATGCACACGCATGCACACACACACACACACACACACACACACACACACATTATGAAAAACTTTTCACTGAAACACATTCAAGGCCGGTTAGATAAAGACAACACACACATTCCCTGTACAGTAAATGAAGACTGTGTTTGGTGGGAAACTGTGTGTGTGTGTGTGTGTGTGTGTGTGTGTGTGTGTGTGTGTGTGAGATATGAGCGTGGTATTAGTCAAAGCATACAGAACAATAACACTACAAACACAAAACATCAGCAGAAAGGCACACTGAAGATTTTGTGAAGAACATTTTGTAGAAAATGTAGAAATTTTGTATATTAAATGTATTTTTAATTTAAATTTCAAGCAAAGTGGCAAAAGCCCGTGTTGAATTTTTGAGGCCGATACAATAGATATTTAAGAATCCAATGATGATATATTAGATCATATAGCTAATCCCTCAGATTTGGTTATTAAAGAGATGCAACGATGAGGCCTAATATTTAAAAGTATATTATTAACGATGATAGTTTTGAACAGTAAAGATAAAAATGTATTGAAAATTAGATTGCACATAAACAAACATATAACCAAAATTAACTCTATATAAAGCAAAATAAAGATTAAAGCTAGTAAAATATATTTATTGCAGAAACGATACATCAGTAATCAGCATCTCATGGTTTTGTTGAAATATCAGACTCTAAATGGACATGATGTGCCCTGGATGACTTCCTGACCCAGATTTAACCTCTAAAACTCCTAAACTAAGTCAGATTTGGACTTAAAAGCAACTGGACAGCAGATAAATCCACACAGATTCACGCTGCTGTAGTGTGAAACACACACAAATACACAAAAACACACAATGCGGTCCAACAGCCGCCAAGGCCGTCCTGCTTATCTTCTCTTTGTATTCTGCTACATTACACTTCTGCTGCAGACGTTCTGCAAGACAGAAGGTACAAGATAGCTGCCTGTGCGTGTGTGTGTGTGTGTGTGTGTGTGTGTGTGTGTGTGTGTGTGTGACAGAAAAAAGGAAGGTGGAGTATGATTTGTGGCAGAGTGAGAATCTGGAAAGTCACAGGAAAGAATTCAAACCAAATTTCTGGAACTAGCTGGAACTGGTTTCCGAAATTACTGGAGTTTTGTATCTTGAAGGACTTTTTTACGTCTCCGTGTCACCCAGTCATGGTGTTCCATGTCCTTCTCCTCCTGAGCACTTTGTGGATCCACAGCCTGACCCTCGCCTGCCGTGAAGACGAGCGGCCTCGGGAAGCCATGCTGGTCTGGGTTAGAGAGCGGCTGCTGGAGGGNCGTGAAGACGAGCGGCCTCGGGAAGCCATGCTGGTCTGGGTTAGAGAGCGGCTGCTGGAGGGTCTGGGTCTGGAGGAGCCCCCTGTACCCACATTACAGGGGCCTGACGGGGACACGGCGAGGCCACAGGCCAGGCAGGAGCACCGCAGGTCTCACAGGATGGGCAGGACGGCATGGATAAACCACAACCACCATCCCCACCACGAAATCTCCCAAATCATCCTCTTCCCCAGCGCAGGTAGGAAGCCTTGNCACCATCCCCACCACGAAATCTCCCAAATCATCCTCTTCCCCAGCGCAGGTAGGAAGCCTTGCTGATTCTGTCTGCTTTTTGAAAGATTTCAGCCCAATTCAGTTTGGAAACGTTAAAAACTTAAAGCAGAAGACAAAAATACTGATTAAAACTTCCAGTCCTAAAGAAGTTTATTTTAAATCCCAGTTTACAAAGATACCAAATATATCATGCTGAATTTGGGAGAAATAAGTGGAAGATATGCTGATTTTTCTTAAGTTTAACTCAAAAATCCATTTTATTTTAAATGTTTTATGCACCATTTTACCCAAAATTCAGCTTGGCATATCTGGAATTCAGGGAAAATTTGGGATCATGTAGAATTTAAAATTGACTTTTTATGAGTTTGAATGATTTGGTTCATCTTAACTGTTAGAAATCATATAATTCTTCATACTTCAATAACTGCATGCATAAGGGAAATGATATCAAGTGTTTGCACATGAATACAGGTCAAGGCCAAGAAAACGGACTCGCTGACTTCTCATGGCAAATTTTCACTCTTAAATCAAGTATTTAACTTGTTTTAAGTTAAATACTTAACGGCTGCATTCCATTTAGACGTGCCAGGACATGCCGGCCCACCTACACAGAACATGTTTGTCCTGAAGCTGAAATAGACAGATGAAGATTTACAAAATGTCTTAGAGAGTCATGTAGACAGTAAATCGGAGTGACTTCCTGTGATTTTCCTCTGGCAGACTCTTCCTGTGTCAGATCTGATCCAGCAGAAAGCACCAAAAGCCACTTCACGTTTTACTTCCAGCCCTCCATGAGCAGCCAGGAGAATCAGGTCACGTCTGCACATTTCTGGTTCTATGCAGGAGAAGCAGCCAGCAACAACGCCTCCTCCTCCTCCTCGCCGCTTTTCATGCTCACATCATCTCAGCAGCTCCACCAGGCAGCAGAGGCTCCGTGGAAGACCAGCGTGGATGGATGGTCCACCTACCATCTGCACCAGGACCTCCACGCCTCTGTGTCTGAAGGCCCCTTTGTGCTCCAGGTCCGCTGTCCAACCTGTCAGTGCCACGCCAACGAACCGGACAAAACGCCTTTTCTGCACCTCCACGCGCGGCCTCGCAGTCCTGCGCGTTCACACCGCGCAGCGTCCATCATCCCCTGGTCGCCGTCCGCCATCAACCTCCTGCAGCGCCCCTCTCAGGAGAGACCAAGACACAGCGACTGCCAGAGGGCTCAGATCCAGATCAGCTTCGAGGAGCTGGGTTGGGACAACTGGATCGTCCACCCAAAGGTGCTGACGTTCCACTACTGCCACGGAAACTGCTCGGCCCCAGATCGCACCACTGCCATGCTGGGCATCACGCAGTGCTGCGCTCCGGTTCCGGGGACCATGAAGTCTCTGAGGATCACCACCACGTCTGACGGGGGGTACTCCTTCAAGTACGAGACCCTGCCCAATATCATACCTGAAGAGTGTACCTGCATCTGATCAGACTCCACTTCCCTTTTTATCAGTTTGTGAACATGACAACCTGTTTAATCTAAGCATTCTTTTTGATTCATCATTTATTGCATAAAATTTAAAAAAAAAAAAAAGAAGTCACAAATGCACATTAAAATTTTACTTGTTTTTCTAATGTTAAAAAATAAATTTAATCAGTCATTAGGGGCAGGAAACAAAAAATAAAAGCAGCAAATACTCACATTGGAGAGACTAGAACCAGGAAATATTTGTAATTTTTAAGAAATTTATGAATGAAATTATTGTCTTTTAATTTTCTGTTGATTGACATATTGATAAATTGATTATTTAGCCTTTGATCAAATATATTAACAAATGAGAAATGTCTATTTGAAGTTAACAGAGCCAGAGCGGATGCTACTTTTCTTCAATAACTTAAACACACATACACATATACACACAAAATAATCCAATCATGTAAACCAAACAAACGTCACATTTGAGAAACCAATCAACAAACATTTAGTCCTTCATCACATTTTCATAAGTTTTCTGTTAATCAATTAAAGTTTATCTTTGTTTTCAATTAAAGTCAATAAACTCACCTCAGCCTGTTGTTGGAGTTTATTTGGAGTTTTGTTGTTTTTTTGTATCTTTGTTGGAAACAAAAACGGCTTTTTCGCTTTGACACACACACGCAAACCTACAAAAACAAACAATAAAACTGATATAAAGATTTACTAGATTAAAAATTGCTTTATTTTTCTTTTTGTTTTTCCTCTTCAGCAATCAAGACTCACATGTAAGTGGATGAAACCATTTCTACGAAGCCATGGGGGTGTTCCAGGTTTCCTTTTCAGTAAACTGAACTGTAAATCAACTTTAGTCAACACTAATTACTGTTTTTATGTTAAAACACATTATATTAAAAAGAAAATTGTAATTTTATTCAAATAAAAATGCAATAATATGCTTTTACAAACGATCGTCTACTACTCCGGCTCCGGCGTTGTAATAAGCCTGTGGGTGTGATAGCCATGACTCACCAACAGGGGGCGATATTAAGTTACAAAGTGGGTCATTCAACACATTTGAATATATTATACTGTATATATGATAGTTTGTCATTAGGATTGTGTCTCTATATCCAAATAAACAAAATAATTAAATTAGTAAAGATTATACTCAGATATGACCAGTAATCACCCCAAAAAATACCAAGATAAAGCACTCCAAATAATTATGAATATTATTATTGGTATGATCAATGAGTATCAATATGAGAAAATCTTTTATTCTAGTTCTATTTAAAACTGTTTATGCTAAAATGTACTTAGATGTAGCACAAATCTGCTTATATTTTCAGATATGCTGGTTGTCTGACAATAAATCCAACGTCAATGATACAAAAATTAAAAATTTCAGTCTTAAACTTCTGGTATAAAAGAAAAGAAATCTGACATTTATTGCCCATTCTTGTTAAAAAAATTTTTAGTTAATTGTCAATTATGCAAACACTTTTCTAACATTAAAAGTAAAAATAAACTTGTTTGTTTAGCCATATTTCAGGAAATAGAAATATTACCAACTTCCTGATACATCAGGTAACCAATCAATTAATGACCAATTACAAAATAAAGTCCAAAGACAAAAATATCTCAATCAAATATATTTTATTTACTCTGAAGACAGTAATTTCTACAGTTACAAAAACTACAAAACTTACAATAGAAAAAAAAATGTTGAAGAAGTACCATATTCAAAATGGAATGTCGTACTCTGTAATAAGAAAAACAACCAGGAGTGAGATGATTACAAAAAAAATACAGCATCAAAAAGTCAAACGGCAATCTTCAGCCAAAGACCACAAAACCAACTGGTGGGCGATGAGAAAACGAACATAAACACTGAAAACTATCGATCCAAAGTCTCAACTGAACTGAAGAGGCACAAATCTGTCCCGTCCTTCGTGGGGTTTTTAAGTCTTTTAGGATCCAGAAAACATGGACGTTGGAGGAGGTAGCGAATATAAAAGATGGAAAATACGTCTCACCAAAGGAGAATGTCAACATGAAAGGACAAGGATGGAAATTTATTGTTGACAGTCGCACGGAGGACAGATGTTTCCAGCTAGCAAGCAAAACCCACAAAAGTGAAATGGAAAATTTCGTAAGAGCTTGTTTTCAGTTTGTAGTTTTAGGGAAAAGGCTTTAGCGCCCATTTTTCAGCAGTCATGTGATTTATCTGGCAACAATTCCTTCTAGGTAACAAGTTCTAATCCTCAACTAGAGCTTTGGTCAAGTAAAAGTACTGAGAAAATAAATGCTGGAATGTTTTAAATTAAGTGATTGTACAAAAAAATGATCCTTGGAAATCCCTTAAAAAGCATGTGGAGGAACATTTCCTGTCAGTCAAGAATTCAAGCATTTCCCAGGTAAACATTTTGGCTGATTTGAGTAAATATACAGGCTTCGATCTCTGGCAAAGATCAGAAATGATGTGGCTCCTGGCTGATAAACACTAATAGTCTCAAACATCAGACGTGACTCGTTTTGGCTGAGCTGCCTCATCACGTGTTTCAACAATGACATAACCCAAGGCAGTGATGTTTAAAGCTTATTTTCCAGGCTCCACCCCTTTTTTTCTTGGAGATGAAAAGGTACACTTGAGCAGAGATTAATGCTTCGATAATTCTCACAAGCTCAGAACTGGACAAGGATTAGTGCGCGGAGAGTTTGGGCTAAAGATCGGGACTGGCGAGGTTCCCGTGCGGCTGGTCGGCGAACAGAAACTCGAGAGCAAAGCACGTGGCGGGTTTTCAAGTTTAAAGTCGTGGAGATGAACCGTTGTCACAGTTTGGCCAGCTTTTATCGTTTTATTTTCTTGCCTGACCCTTAATACTGAAAGGCACATTTCTCTCATTCACGCACAAACAACACACAAACACACAAACACACACACACGCTTCGGTCTCCCTCAGTGGTCTGACTGCATTCCCATATGTGCTTCCCCCATGTGTTTAAGGCCAGTAGGAATGGGAGGACAGACATTTGAGGCAGGAAGCATGCTCAGGCATGTATTCCTAGAAGAGACAGAGACAAACAAGATCATTCAGGATGTGCAGAACTAATCTAACATAGAAATTAAAGGACCATACCAGCCATTTTGCACATTTGAGCCTAATATATTCCATTTTAATACATTTCTGACAGTCATTTCCCAAAGGATAAAACCATATTTCAGTTTTCCTGATATTCTGCAAAATCTCTTAATCTTTCAAAATCAAATATTCCAGTGATACACCCACCTTAAAAATCCATGTTTCTCCTGCTGATAGTTACACAGCCTTATGAAGTCACGGTCCTTTAAATTTTTCTATAAACGCAGGTCTTCTTTTGGGACTATATTCCCCGGTGGAGGCATACATTCACTTCATGCTTTTTATTGAGCTTAAACACTAAAATTACGTAACTTCTAAAGAACCTGAATACACGTCTTGTTGGTGATGATGGATTACCTATCCCAAGAATGTTTACAGTATCAACAAGGTGATTTTAATAGCAGAATGAACTGAAACCAATGGAGGTCTGGAAGGTAGGAAAAACATTTTTAATTCACCGTTCCAGTAGTATGCTTTGGGAAATAATTGTCAGTAACGTTACATGTATGAAAATTTAATATATTAGGCTCAAACATGAAAAAATATCTGGTATGGTCCTTTAAGCGCTAAATTAAATGCTGTGAATTTATAAAAATAGTGAATTTTACTTTGAAAACTCAAACAGGAACAGGAGTTTCTGACGAGGTCTGATGATCTTCATATTTTCTGATTTGTTTTCACCGTTCCGTAGCTCATGTTTGGATGTATTCGTTTTAAGCTCATCTCTAGGCGTTTGCCGTACCTTTCTCGCTGGCCTCTCCCTGCTTCTCCTGCGCAAAGTTGAGGCGGTTCTGCTCGGCGGCCGTCTGCGTGGTCGTGTTGACCTCTGGGCTGCTGCTTCGTGAGGGACTCCCTTCATCTGCCTGGTAGGCCAGATCCAGGTGCTGCTGAGCCAGCTTCAGGTGCCTCCGCAACCTCTCCAACTCCCTGGACGACGGCCCCTCGTCCCCCAAACTCTCCCGGCCGGAGTCGCCCAGCGGCGAGTCCCTCAGCTCTCCTTTCAGTTTCTCCTTCTTCATGGTGGCATGGTACCCTGGCGGCGCCGTTGGCAGGGGGACCCGGCGGCATGCAGAAGAGGGTGGGGGGACACGCGAGTTGAGGGTCGCTCGCCTGCGGAAGATGTCGCGGATGCCGCCAATCCCCAGGTGGATAATTTCGAAGATGGTGAGCAGCAGGCAGAGGAAGGACACGACGTACATCACCAGCAGGAAGATGGTCTTCTCCGTGGGGCGGGACACAAAACAGTCCACCGTGTGTGGGCACGGCGAGCGCGTGCAGATGTAGGACGGCACCACCTCAAAGCCGTAGAGGATGTACTGGCCAAAAAGGAAGGCGACCTCAAAGCCAGAACGCCACAGCAGCTGGCAGACATAAACTTTCATCAGGCCGTCTCGCAGGATCCGCCGGCGTCCATCGTGCTTTTTCTCTGTACCTTAAAAGCAAAGAGAGCAGAAACACGCTGGTTAGTATCGACCTGAAAAGCGGAACGAACCAAAGTCAAATCTACTTCTGCATCGTACTTTTGTCGACTTTGTCCGGCTTCTCTGGTTCAATCTCTTCAGCGATCATGGGGTCTTCCTCTCCGTTGTCCTCTGCCTCCTCGTAGTCGCGCACGGCGCCGCGGCTCACAATGGGCATCCTCTTCTTGCGGTTGCGGCTGAGCTGCTGATACTCGCTGTCGTCCATGCGGGCGATCTTATGCATGGCGAAGCCCAGGTACAAAATGGTGGGCGTNATACTCGCTGTCGTCCATGCGGGCGATCTTATGCATGGCGAAGCCCAGGTACAAAATGGTGGGCGTGGTGATCAAAATCACCTGAGGAAACAGGAAGCGTGAGTACAGTTTATATTTTCCTGCTGATAATGAAGCTGGAAGACAGAAAAATGATCCTCAGCTCACCTGAAAGATCCAGAATCGGACGTGTGAGAGCGGTGCAAAAGCGTCGTAGCAAACGTTCTCACACCCAGGCTGCTGCGTGTTACACACAAATTTACTCTGCTCATCATAATAGATGGTTTCACCGCCGACGGCTGTCAGCACAATACGAAAGATGATGAGCACCGTCAGCCAGATCTTTCCCACGAAGGTGGAGTGGTTGGAGATCTCATCCAGCAGGCGAGTTAGGAAGCTCCAGCTCATGGTGTCGAGATGACCGGGGAGCTAAATCAGCTCTGCGGAGAGAAAAAACAAGATTTACAGCAGGCGTTCTGATCTTAACAGGAAGTGGATCTGGAGTTTTGATAAGACGAAATGTTTGAGTTAAAATCTGAAAAGTGAACGATGAAGACCTGAAATTCAGTCCTTGGAAAGCTGCAGAGTTGATTTTTTTTCTGTTTTATCTTTATAACTTGTAAATATGTGGCAAAGCCTCCTCAGCATCATCTCAGCAACCAGCAATTCCACAGATGTGCCTCGTCTCCAAGCAGATGTTAGTTTGACACATCTGGACCAAACTGCAGCCATTTTTCCATTCAGATTGGTGAAACACTTTTGAAGAAACTGGCAAAAATGAAGTGAAAATCATCCTATCTCACAGCAAAATGTCATGGGTTCTTCCCCAGGCGCAGCTTTTTGCTTGATCTCAGCAAAATCCAAGTGCTATTACATAAAACGACACAGCCAGTGCCTGAATCTTGCTAACTCTGTTCAGCACAGCAAAGAGTTTAACCCACATTCTTGCGTCCCGCTGCCAGGCTGAGCCTCAAACACTCATTCCAGCATCAAA
Source organism: Lucifuga dentata (assembly GCA_014773175.1). NCBI lineage: Eukaryota > Metazoa > Chordata > Actinopteri > Ophidiiformes > Bythitidae > Lucifuga > Lucifuga dentata. The sequence goes on along the minus strand of VXCM01002203.1, from coordinate 42,840 downwards.
GTCTGGCTGGACAAGTTGCAGCTAGCTGTGAGGAGACCTGCTGATGCTTTGGACTGCAGGAATTAGACAGATCCATGAGTCAACAGGGGCAACGCAAACACATTTTTCCTCTTCTGTGGAGAAAAGCTGAGGTTTACGGAGAAAAACTGCTTTACATGCTCTCGCCACATTGCCTGAAATGATCCCGTTAAGCCCTTTAAAGCTACAATTACACAAACAGAACACTTCAGCTCTGCCATCAAAACTAGATCTTTTTTTTTGGTTGATAACATACAGGTTTGGATTATGAAACTTTCCTCCACAAGAACTTTTCTATAATTTGAGCCCTGAAATTGGTTGCTATACATGAATATAGCAATCAGTACTAAAATGCATCAACTTAAAGCTCAAATATTCATGAAACAGTAGAAAACAGGGCTGAATTATGATGAATATTCACATTTACCTCCACACAATAAAATAAACGTGACATAATTCTACATTTAACTGGTTGACTTTAGGTTAAAAATAAATTAAACACATCAGAAATGGTTTATGCTGCTTCACACAGGAAGCAGCATTTCATCATTCCACACACCAAAAATGAGGTTAGAGGTATTACAAGTCTCTGAGGGCAAGTCACTTCACATGAGGTATGCATGAAGCCAGCCCCGCCAGGTTAGTCATCCTTTCTTTTCTCCAAAAAAAAAATCCTTCCACAGACCTCAAACCTACAAATGTTTGGAACGGTGAGACTCGTCCGTGCCACGTCATTGCCGTGACCTTCCCGAAAACTAAACATTCCCAAAAAACACAAATCTTCGTGTCTGCGATGAGGAAAAATCATCAAAGCTCTAAGCTGTTACACCCTGTTATTATGAGTTGGCCCATTTTGTTTGCACTGGAGGCAAAATAACATCTTTAGAGCCACACAGAGAGAAGACATTCCCAAAAACACCTCTCAGACCTTCACACATTAAATAGCACCAATAGGTTAAAGGTCACGTCTGCCTTGAACTCGCTACATCTTGATTCTTGATGGTGACAAAGTTTAAAAACCAGCCGATTTATGATCCCAATAGGAACTGGAACAGCTGCAAAGTCACATCTGCTTTAGTCCGACCGTGCAATTAAGAGCCTCATCCTCTCTGTTTTAGAGTTTATGATGCTAAACGCCACGTTCTTCTGACTGACATGAACTCTGAATACATGCACACGGGTTTCTAAAGATAACAATTAGCAAAAAAGCACAGTTTGTAGCTTTAAAGCTGCAGGTCCCAAATATATTGTGGTTTCTGCAGCAGAAAGCTAAGGCGTCGTTAAAAGGTGTCAGATTTATGTGTGCCATTGCTAAACCTAACAATCCATTCTGTCAGTTCAATGAAGTGGAATGTCCCTTTAAACGACTTCCTTTGGCCACTTCGCTGCAGGTTTGGTTTCTCCCACAGGATCTGTGATCTGATATTCAGCTGATATGTTTCAAACTGACCAAAGCGACCATTAGAGAAGTGAAAGGCATTATGGGTAAGATTCCACAGATGTCTGAACACCAAACGGATGCATATCGCTGCAATCAGAACAAACTTCACAGGGAAAAACTGTTTCTTCTTCTGCTGTTTTACAGGGAAATATTGTACTTTTTACTCCATTACATTTAAGTTACTTTATAGATTCTCATTAGATTCACATGAGAAATAAAATAATTTTCCTTGTTTCCCACTTTCTTCTATTTTTTTAACATCTTTAGTCATCTCCCTTCCTTACTCATTTCTTTTCTTCTTAATTGATTTCTCATCTTCACATTCTTCCTTTCCTCTTTCCTAACATCTTTCCTTGCTTCTGTCTCTCATTCTCTTCTGTCCTAGCTCTTTACTTCATCCCTTCCTTTCTCCTATTTCCTAAATCTCCTTTCTTCTTTCCTACCTACCTTCCTCTCGCAGCTCTGCCTTTCCTTCTTCCCTTCCTTACTTCCTACTTTCCTCTTTTACTTCCTTCCCAACTCATTTGAAAACATTATAATCCTTTAAGTTGACATAAAAGTCATCTTCTAACATTCTCCTCTTCTCCACTACGAGTATTTAATACTTAAGTACTTTTTACTGCTAATACACATGTAGTTTGATGTACTAAAAGCAGAATGCAGGACAGAGAACTTTAACACTGAAGCACTGAACTTCTACCCATTTTTCCAAAAACAGCTTGACATTTCCATCCGACCTTTACTGATTTATTGCCTGTGTTTGTCCTCCAAGTCTAAACCTTTTATCAACCTTTACACAACCTTGTCAGCACGTTCATTCATCAACATGTTCCACTTACACCAACACACACTTGCCAACCTTGTTATACACAACTACAAGAATTCAGAATATCACCCAAACTGCGGGCTGTTCCTTTACTGCTGCAACATTTCCAGTTTAAGTGTCCAGAAAAGTTTCCATGACACAAAAACCTGATGCGTAAACTGAGAGAGAAAACATGTCTATTATTCATTCTTGCCAGTAAAAGTTGTTCTTGGCTGGTAAATTATTTTTGTCTACTGGTTCTTTGGCTGGAAAACCAAAACGTTACTCTAATTTCAGACTGAGGCTGTGCAACATGAATGGATCCTTCCTTCCATGTTGCCTTCACTGTCATGAGAAGTTTCTCGGGCAAAAGAGGGTAAAATTTGATTCCCTGGAGTCTGAGATTGTAAAAATCGCAGTTTTACAGGTGGAAAAAAAGCCGAAAAGTTGAGAAATTTTCACAAAAATACCCACAAGACCACATTGTGTGAACAACATGTAAACAAATTCCTTTCCACATTACTCACATGTGGCAGAATCACAGGAAACTTTCAGAACAGGCATTTTTTAAATGTCTGTTTCTACTTGATGTAAAAACTTACTTTTAACAGCCTCTTGTTAAAAGTTGTTACGAGGATTTATTCATAAAAATGATCAGATTGAAATTATCGAAAGCTGAGACTTCATAGGGTTCCGATATGAGAGATCCTGAGTCAAAACCTGCATCAAATAGAGGTTTGTTATGTTTTAAATGCATCAATCTAGACATATTTGATAGAAAAAAAAATCCTTTAGAATGCATCCTGTGTTTTACCTGCACAAACAAGTCCTCTCATGCCAATCTGCTGCAAACAGCTGACCAAACAGATTCCAAACAGTGGCTCATTTGCTCATGTGGGCTCAAATCCACTCCACTCATTTACTGGCTGCTTTTGTGAAGGAGTTAAAGAGCAGCAGGAGGAGGTGGAGGTGGAGGAGAAAGTCTGTGCACAAAGCAAAGGAGACTTAACATTCCTCTCTAATCAAAAGCAGAAAGCTGGATTTTAGGGTTCAGGGAGCAGACAGAGGGCACATGAAATCCTCATGGAGTCTGAAGAACCCTGTACCTACCAAAAAAAAAANAAAAAAAAAAAAAAAAAAAAAACACGCAGAATCCAGGCAAGCAGAACTGTCCTTTTGTCTTGAGAAAATAAACAGTTAAAGAAGTTGAAAGGAGGCTAAAAATACCCAGAAAAGGCTGCTGCAGGCTTTGGAGGGACTTCGCTGAGTCAGACCGGAGTATTTTGGAAAGTGTGGCATTCCTGCAAGAAAACAGAAATCAGCCACGTTTCAGTGGGAAAAGAATCCGGAGATGAAGCTTCACTTTCCACTCAGAAACGTGAAGGAGAAATGCGCAAAAGTGTTCCAGAAATACGCAACATCCCTGCTCAGATTCAGATTTTGCTGCGTTTTGGTCTGAGTTAACTCATCATAGAACATTTATGTAACTCTGATGACTGAATGGTGAAGAACGAATCTCTGCCGCATTCAAACTTGTCGTACAATTAAATTTCCCCCACAGGCGTCAAACTCATTAAATTTCCCCCACAGGCGTCAAACTCATTAAATTTCCCCCACAGGCGTCAAACTCAGGAACTGTGTGTGCGAACTCACCGCTCTCCCTGAGGACGTACGATCAGCACCAAAACCCGCAGAAAAGCGGAATGTTTGCTCAATCCTGCCTTTTACAAGAAAGATTATGAACAAAAAGCCACAAAAGAGGTTTAAGAAGAGGTGAAATGAGTAGAAAGTTGTTGGGTTTTTTTGGACGCAAACGCTCACCTTCTGCGCTCCAATCTGCGCGTCTCTCCTGCGCGTAATTGCTGAAGCAGGTTTAGTTAATTAGCGTCTCATGAAGCAGGATGAAGCGGAATGAAGCCGCTCTGAGCCATGCGTCCCCGTGCCTCCTCCTCCTCCTCCTCCTCCTCCACGGAACTCGGCCCCATTCAAGAAGAGGAGGCCCCTCGCTTGAAACCTGAGCTCCACAATACGGACTACCGTTTCACCCCCACGACAAAGAGCTATGGGAATCCTATTATTCCACGTTAGGAGGGAATGCTGCAGGAATAGCGGCTAAAGCTCGGGTCTCCATGGGGAATTTATTGGAATTTATTCAGCCTCCTATAGGAATATAATTGGAATATTTTAGGGTTTTAAAAAAATGTGTGTGTGTGTGTGTAAGGACATCAAATGACATCAAATGAGCAATAACATGGAACTGGTCACCTGACCTGGTTTTAAAAACAGGGAGAAAGTCTTTCATCTCCATGTTTAAAAGAACTTCATATCTCAATTTTGGGAATTTTTCTGACTTTATTGCAGAAATTGCATTATTTCATTCGAAAAAAAACCCCCTCCAAAACCAGAAATAAAAGGTTGGATGGAGAATCTCATATTTCCATTTTTGTGAATTTTAATGACATTAAAATATACCAAATAATTGATTCTATGCATTTATAACATTGAATGCAGGACTTTTCCATTATAGGATTAATAATTGAAAGATTTGAGAAGTTCTTCACATCTCTACTGCTCATTTGTCAGGAAGAAGTTCTCTAATCCCTGATGAGTGATGTGGGGTCACTCTGCCCCCCTCCCCCCAAGCTCCAAGACCTACACAGGAGGGCACCTGGTGGTCTGGGAATTCTGGGTAGGCACCCAGTTTTCCCAGCTGGTAATCAGGCTTTGTGAACTCTGATGCATTTACTTACTTTCATCCAAGTCTGTGACCAAAGGAACTCCACTTAGAAGATTTCTCTTATTAGAAACAGCCACTGCCATTCCTCTTTTTTACTACGGAGCCCATGGACCAGAGTTTGGCACGATGGAGTCTGACGGAGCGATGCGTGACTGCAGCTTTTAGAGGAGGAGGCCCACCGTCCAAGAATTGAGTTGAGTCGGGTGTTCAGGAAAACAACAGATTTCTCACTGTCATGCACGGAGCAGCTGGAGTGGTCCTGATTTACCAGAGGATTGTGGGAAAGCGGATCAGACCAGATGTTTGTGCCGGGCTGCATCCAGCTTCCTCTCACACAAACTTTCCTCCTTGTGTCTGATCCCAGCATGAACTCATTCATCCTCAAATCCTTCAGCTCCTCACTTGGACTCAAAACCTCAGCCCTGCTCACCACCTCAAAGCCACACGGACCAATCAGACGCCAGTCTGAGTCTTTTTTGTTTCTTATTGAGTTCTGAAAGTCAGATTTTCTTCAAATAAGTGAGAAAATCTATCAAAATGTTCCCAGTAGACTTCAGTTCAAAGTCAAAGTCTTCATTTTCATCTAAGTGAAGTTTTACCAAAACTTAAATCTAATCAAATTCCAAAAAAAAAATATTTATTTCAAGAATTTTCCAGAAATATGAGTAAATATGTTAAAACAAGACAGAATAAATCAGCTTAAGGCCTAGAATAGAGTGAAATTACACTAAAAAATACACTATTTTCTACATATTTACGCTATTTTATTGAAATAGCTTAATTTGTATCAGAAATAATCTCATTGAACTGGCAGGTTTTAAGAAAATAAGAATTTTAGATTTAAAAATAGACAAAATGATGATAGATTTTTAGATTATATCTATCTATATATATATGACTTCTTGACTCTCCCTGCCAGTAACTATAAATGTGGGTCACGCTCCCAGTGTTCCTACACATGTAGGTGCAAATCTTGTAGCCACCCACACGCAGGCCGTAACACCCCCATCCGTGGAGTCATCACCTGCACTTCCACCATGTCGTCTACCTCATTCGCTGTCCTCGTGGGCAGGTGTATGCAGGACAAACATCCAGACCCCTGTGTACCTACATCAGCAAGCACCACAGCATCAGAACAGGTGATGAACGCAGCCCCGCATCAGTCCACCTTAAACGGGCTGGGCACGCCATCAGCTCTCTGAGATACATTGGGATTGAGCTGGTAAAAAAAAAAAAAAAAAAAAAAAAAATCATCCAGAACAAAAAACTCCTCCAACGTGAAACATTCTGGATACACACTTTGAACACAGTGTCACCACATGACTTAAATGAGGATTTCAACATAAAACCTTTCATATAAAGTATTACTCATCATGCCATCACATGTTGTGGGCGGAGTTTGCCTCTGTGAGTATTTAGTACTACATAGATGTTTTCCTGAGTCTTCCTTGCCAGTTGAAACATTGCACTAATAAACCTTTGGGAGCTTTAAGTTCAGTGTGCATCTACCCTTTCTCCCTTTAGTCCTGCACCTGATCACCTGATCCTGACTTGGGCTGGATATGCACCTGATCCCACTTGCTTTTTAGTTAGAATATTTATCTTCACAGATTTCTATATAGCATCAAAACTTTTGCAGGAACAAGCAGAAAATTTGCAGGTTCATGTTGTTATTTTGTCATGGATTTTTTTTACAGTGCAGCTTTTCAGATGCTAAATAAACTCTGTGAAAAAAAAGGTCAAAGTGAATTTAGGCTGCAGAGATTTGTCATGTTGGAAGCGAGTGGCTAGTTCCTGCTGGTTTGTGTGTAAACGCCTCCTCCTGCTCCTCCTCTGAGCTTTATGTCAGTCACACACACACACACACACACACATGCAGCTGAAGGTGCAGCCTGCAGGTTCTGTAGCATATGTGCGGCACATGTGCAGCATAGAGAAAATATTTACACTGTTAAATTGGTTCACATCCCATTCACACACTCCAGCCTGCAAATTGCTTCCATTCAAACCGCGGGTCACTTACAAAGGATCCAAGACCAACACCCAGGACCGCTTCTTCTTCTTCTTCTTCTCCGCTTTCTGCTGCTCCTGAATTGAAGAAACACTGCAGTGTTTCTTCAATTCAGGTTCCTTCCTTCAGGTTTTCCATGGAAAACCTGAAGGAAGAGTAATAACATGATGGAAAAATCCTCCATTACAAGTAAAACCTGCAGAATTATTGTAAAAAGTAGAAAATACAACAAAATGGAAACTTTAAGTACCTCAAAATTGCACTTAATGTACAGATCTTTTCATTATCTTTCATTTAATAAGCATCACTTCATTCACTCAACATTTGAGTTTACAAACTTGAAAGCTTTTTATTTTTGATATACTGAGAGTTCATGAACTTTCCTCTGCAGATGAGCAGGGTCGTTCTAGCAGCCAAATCCCACCAATCAGCTGTTTCAGAGCAAATGCAGACATCAGAAACACATCAAATCTGAAAAAATATCAATTTCATCAATATCTCACTGTGTAAACTCTGAGCTGCTTTATTATCAGACTCACAGGATCAGGAAGACGACAAAGTCAAAAGTGCAGAAAACCATGAAATTACTTGTTTACAGGAACCCGTAGATGAGGTCACGGAAGGAATCTTGAGAATTATTTTTCCCTCTTAGGAACTGATTTTAAGAGAAATATCTGTCTGTAAATCTGGTAGTCATTCATAAGAAAAACTTTCTACTGGGAGGAAATTTTGTATCTGGAGACAAACTTTTTATCATTATTAACTTATTTTGACTTATTTTCCCGAAAAATCCGACAATCTGTGTCGAGATCATTTCATCTTCCAGTAAACTTTCTTTGAACAGGCCACTAAGTGCACGTAAATCAAAAGAAGTTTTCAACAACATTCCTAAAATGTACCGTAATTTGGCAACGAGAGACAATTTAAACGTCAAATCTATTCAAAGATGATGGATTTTCATAATAAGCACTTCAGAATTGACCAGACGTGAGACATTTATTCATATAAAAATAAAAAATACACTTTACTGAGTTAACCCATTATGAAAACAGAAATAAATTATATCACGTTAGTCTTAAGTATATATAACAGTGTTTATGACATATTACATTTCCAGTTAATACAGTTTTGAACATTTGCTGACAGATTTTTTTTTTTTTTTTTTTNTTTTTTTTTTTTTTTTTTGAGGAAAAATTTACTGCAACTTTTCATTTTCCAGCAGAATTTCAGCAGATTTAAATGTCTGGTATTGTTTTCTGTCCTCATGATCACACACAGATGAACACACACACACACACACACACACACAGATGCATGCAGACAAGCACAAATGCACACAGACATGCATAGACAGACACACACACACACTTCATGTAGTATAGTTGGGAGGAAAAGGTGTGTAGAAAGCCTCTGTGCTCAGATTTGGCCTTTGAGAAGCAACTCTGCCTTGTGTTGAGCGCATGATGTCACAACTCACACACACACACACACTCTCACAAACACACAAAATACACACAATAAGCTCAAATTCCTTCATTACTCTCTCAAAACCTTTAAACCCCAAAATTTCCTCCTTCAGTTTAATGCTTTTTCATTCCCAGAGCCCAAATCTGCTTCTTCTGAGCCATGATGCGTTTAGGTGCATTTCAGTAAAAAAAAAAAAAAAATCACATCCAGCGCTGCAGAAGAAATAAGGCACAAACCATTTCTGAGTGTTGAAAGCAACCAGAATATTATGGGAGGAAACAGACACACACACACACACATACACACACACACACACACACACACCCTCATTCTCGCAGGCTTGTGCAGAGTTTGACACCGAACATAGCCTCCCACTGAGCGGTGACCCAGACCAGCAGAGCCTGCAGGAGCTCCTCGCTGTCCAACTGCAAACACCATGACTTCTCCTTCTTCACCATCTGCACCGCAAAATGCCAAAAAACACAACAATCAACACACTCCATCAGCACTTTACACATAAAACCACTCATCAGTAACGGAAATGAGTCCTGACCTCATCGTAAAGCTTGATGTCCATCCTGCAGGGGTCTGAAGGCCACAGCTGGACCGAGCTCATGCAGCTGATTGGCTGGGTTTCCACTACAGTGACCCCCCCGCTGCAGGGTTCTCTGTTTTCATTGGCCGTCAGCTCCGTCGAGGTCTTCCTCCACTGGTGATCTTCATCGAGCAGGTAGAGAGTTTCCCGGGTCGCAAGCACGGTCAACGGCGTCCAAACGCCATCTGGAGCAAAACATGACAAAACAATGAACCTAAAATGATGAAGATGATGAAGATGAAATCTGTAACTGCTGCTGTAGCTGTAAAATTTGACAACACTGCCCCCCATGGTCTCTGTGGTATTGCATCTTGTGAATGCGTTAGAAATCTGACTTTAGCTTTTTATTGATTTTTTTTTTTGTCACCAAAACTGCTTCAGTCAGAACTGCTGTGCTGAATTCAAACCAATCAATAAAGCCTGCTGTCAAGTCCAGAGTTAGCCTGTGACCTGAAAGGTCAAAGGTCAGTGAAATCCATGTCAAAGCAACAGAAAATGGAGCTTCTTTGGCAAATCAAGACATGCAGGATTTAGAGTCTGACATTCCGAGACATTCCAGCTGCGTAGCCTGAAGCTACTTTAGCTGACAGACGCAGCAATCCCTGTCAGGTCAAAGGTTAAACCCTGCCCCCCGTTTTCCCTGTTTACATAGATTTAAATGCTGTTATCCAATAGTCAGTGTAATCCATGATGGTTTTAGAGTCAATGGAATAATCTCAGGGCTGATTTATCGTTGAACTTTTTAACTATTTCCGCTGCATTTTCTACAAAAGAAGAAAGAAATGATAAACTTCAGACTGTTGTTTTTCCAGAGGGAATGTTCACCTCTCCTCACCTTGCAGCAGGAAAGCCAGAACATAGAAGATCTGCAGCTGGCCATCCTCCAAATCTTCCTGCATGTCTTCACACACCAGAGGCCTAACGAATCAAAAATCATAAAAAACATTTCAACGCACACACTTTTCGTACACGATGAGCTCCTATCACACACACACACATCAGACAGTTAAAAAGCCTGACAGGAAAGCTGCCACCTCCTGATTTTCCAGATTTTCTGCAGGCAGATGAGGAATCGTGCAGCAGAAGCTACGAGTTGTTACTCACGTGGAAACACTTTGTCACCAGTTTCACATCTATGGTGAAGCAAAGGAATAATTGATAGAAGAACAGCTGATAGGATTTGGATTGTGTCTTTTAGGAGAGCAGCTTCCAGTCAAACAACAGTAAAGAGGCTGTTTTTAGTTTTCTGCCTGAGTTCGACTGATAAATTATGAAGTATTAACGGACCTGGATACTGTCAACTTTTTTGGCTCCTTCTGCTCTTCATGATGGTTTACGCCATGAAAATGCAATTTTTGTTTTTGAAAAATAAGCATTAATTTTCAATAAATCTTCTAAAGTTTTAGAAAATTGCTGCCTCTTTTAATTAAAAAAAAAAAAATCTCTGCTTGAAGAAATGCAGGAAAATTCTTCAGCAATACTAAAAATATATATAAAAAAAAAAAAAAATCTATAAAATTCTTCTTTCTAGAAAATTTATAAAGTCCAGAAAATAACTTCTAAATAAATAAATAAATAAATTCTTGATTCTAGAAAATTCTTCCCTACTTGATTTAGTCACATTTTGATTGAGGTTTGGCAGAAAAGTCAAAAGTCTTACAAGGCAAAATTTATCATCCTGTCGATTACAGATTTTGGTTTTTTTTTTACATTGCAGCTTTTCAGTTGGCAAACAAAAGCCAAATTTTCTGAAAAGTAAAAGTGCAAAAATGACTTTAAACTCCAGAAGAAGAACATAAATACAAATGCCAGTGGAGGTGATAAACTTTGCTGCAGGACGTGATGCTTCATCATCTGCAGCACAACACGTGTTACAAATTAAGACGCGGTTTACCAGCTAATTTAGTGGCACTTTAACAAAACGAAATCTAAACAAAAAAAAAAAAGGTTGTAATCAGCTAAAGATGTCTCAGAAATGCTCCGAGTTGGAAATTCTACGGCCATAAACTCCTTTAACTCCTCCAGCCACAACAAACGCCTTTTCCTCCACGTTATGAAGGTACATGAAGCTGAGGCTGGTGGAGCGTACCAGAGGTGGTGCTGAGGGGTCAGTCTGGTGGTGGAGATGGACTGGAGCTTGCTGTCTGATTTGTGAGCCATCTCTCGCACAACTCCTGAAAAAAAACACACACACAGACACAAACAGAGATCACACACAACTGCAGCAGAAAGTCTGTTGCGTTCAAGTTCCCACAGAAAAAACACGATGAGAAGGAACTTGGATATCTCATAACCAGCAGCCCTTTAAGCCCTTTAAACAATTTTCCTGCCATTAGAAATCTAGACTTTTATTAGCATGACCTTGAAATTAGATCTGGAACTTTTGAAAGTATCTCCAAAGCGTTTTATTCTGCTGAATTAGCATCATCTTTGCTACATGTTGTGTTTCTGGACACTTTTTTTTTTTTTCATCAAGCTGGCATCTTAGTTTTTGAGAAATAGGCAGTAATATCAACTAAAATTTAAAAAAATATATTCTTATATGCAGGTCCCGAACCAGATCTGAATCAAATTTAATCTAATTCCTTGACCCAAGTATTAGTTATCTAATAAACAAAAAGAAAAAGGTGAAAACATCATCTCAGCTTGCAGGTTGAGTTTTTTACAAAACCAGCAAAGACTTGAAAAGCGATATGGACGACATGGATGAGCCCCTTTTCTTAAGTTCTGATTTGTCTTATGTTTCGCTGTTGTTTTCCTGCACATTGTTTGGTCTTTCATTCCTCCTCCACAGAATTCCCTTTAAATCCTTCTCATGTATTCACACTTGACCCTGAAGCGGCTCGTCTCCGTATCTCTGTCAGTGTAAATGACACGCTTCACTTCCTGACAGCGAGCGTGACCCACCGCTTTGTGCCCCGACGCTTTCCCACCCACTGTATTTTCATTCTGTGGGGCTGAAATCACACACCTGCAACCAGAGACCTTTTGGCTTTTTTATCAGGGCTAAGAAGGTTTCACATTGACTTTGTCTTTTGTGTGGTGGGGTTCTTTCTATGAAAGTTTGGGTGTGACGTTTAAAGGATACTTATGCTTCATCTTACAAGTGTTAGAGGAGGTGTTTTTTCCCCTCAGGCGCCTTCATTTCTACCAAAACCAACATTATCGAACCAAATTTATTCTAAATGCTGAGTCAGCTTTGTGTTTGATCTCCTGTAAATCTGTAAATCCTGACAGGCAGATCAGATTGCTGTACTGCTTTTTAAGATAATATGTTCTGATTTAGAAAAAATTTGCACTGAATCAAGTCAAAATTATTTCAGCTGGAAAATCGAATGTCACAGACTAAACACAAGAACAGGGATCGGCAACCTTTATTATCAAAAGAGCCATTTTTGGCAAAAAAAAAAAAAAATCTGTCTGGAGCTGCAAAACATATTTGAGTCTTATAATGAAGGTAACACAGCCTATCTATACAAGCAAACAAATCTGTCCACGTACTATTAAATTCTCTATTTTCCTCTGTGACTTTTCTCTTTTTGGATTTAGAATCCATAGGAGACTAAAGATTAGCCATTTATGTTTATACATAAATAGCCACCACTATTGAGGTTTGGCAAAATTAAGAGGAAAAGGCACCGGGCGGTACACTTAGGCTGTGATGCATGTTTTAGTTAAAATTCAGTGTATAGGCGAAACATTTTTACAATTGGAGAATGTAAGAATCATTTACATCATTTAAAAAGTTAAAAAATAACTGTTCTTCATTTCCATATAATTAATTTCCATATAATCTTTTGTCAAAGCCACAGGGAGTCACTGGAGATGGGCAAAAGAGCCACATGCAGCTCCGGAGCCTCAGGTTACCTACCCCCTGCACAAGACAAAACAACTTGTTAACATGGAGTCATGAGACAGCAAAAGCGCTGGGCTGAGCGTGTTAAGAATCAAAACCGACGTTTCAGCCGCACACTCCTCCTCCTCCTCCTCCTCCTCCTGATTGTTTTCACATGACAAAGCTGAAGCCTCATCCGATGGGAAATCAAACACCCCGTCTATGTTTGTTATGCTGCACAGCTGGGAGAGGAAACGTGTGAGAGAAAGAGAGCAGAGACGGACGAAATGCACAGTTTGTCCTTCAGAAAGTCTGCCTGTGTGGTGAGGGAAAGTCTGCTGAGGTCAGCAGAGGTAAAGCAGAACAGTCTGAACTTCCTTTCTCAAAACAGCAGGAAAAATACTGTTCAAGATACAAGCAAAAGTCCTGCAATCAAGTATTTACTGCAGTAAAAGCAGACAGGTTTAATTAAGTGTAATAAAGTGTCTAAAGTTAAAGCTTCAATGAGTTTCTCGAATTTACATGTCAGATCAACTGAAGAAAGAAAGTTAGGAAGGACAGGAGGAAAAATAGAAGGAAATAAGGAGGGAAGTAACAAAAGAAGGAAGGAAAAGGAAAGAAAGAGTCTCTTTTTATCTTTTATGTGTTAATAAAGTTTTGTCACACTTGGTCAGCGCTAAAAGCTCCAAGCTCCAGAGAACTGGGCATGGCCACATCCTTTATCCGTCTGTCAGCCAGCGAGCGCTCTCACGCCATCATGGCAGCCGCTTGCAGTCACTCCAGTTGTGGTTTTGAGCTTCATTCATACGATGGGAGCCAGACTGGATGATAGGAAACTTTGGTTATGGTTAAACTTTCTCATACTTCCTCAGAGAAAATATTACCTCAGCTGTTTTTGCTGTTTGAGGCTGAATTTGGCTTTTAAGTTTTAGACCCATATGATGCTTAAAATAAGAGAATAAGGTACGTATCATAGAAATGCTTATTGTCACGCATTGTTTTTGGGATTTATCTGGAAGGCTACAGAACTTTAAAAGTGGAGCTGGACAAACTGGTCCTGCCCTGCGGCCTCGCTGAAAGCAATCTGGAATCGTTTTCAGCAACTGAGAATAACAAGAAGCAAATGAGGTGTTTATGAATTGAGACGGAGGAGGAAATGAAGGAGAGAGAGAGAGAGAGAGAGAGAGAGAGAGAGAGGAAACTATGTGCTGACGCTCAGTGGTGGTCGGTCAAAGGATCGGAGGTGAGGAAGGGTTCAGCGATGCATCATCTGCAGTGTTTTAAACATTCACAGATGCTAGAAAATTAATTATGAAACGCCATCAAAAACCAGTAAATGTTCAATCTTTCCCATTTAGAAAGAAAACTGGATTTAAGGTCTTCTTCTTTTTTTTTCATGTTACCACAGAAATCAAGAGGCCAAAGAAGCATTTGCAGCATGGACTGTCCTGTACGAGGAGGGTGTAGGCCACGCCCCCTTCTCCAAACTTTTCATTAGCTTCCAGAAATCAGGAAGACGGAAAAGCAGGGCATCCGTAGACGTCTGTCTTCAGGATCCTGTATCCTGATACTGAGCGAGTAATTATGGGCATCATAAATACTCAAACTGTGGAGTTATGTATGTGTGTGTGTGTGTGTGACCACTGAGTGAGTATTAATTTTCCTCCAAACTTTGAGAACATGTAAATTAATTTTCCATACTTTTCCAGACATTCCAGGCCTGAGCAGGAACCCTGACTAATAAAACTCTGGTCCTCCCTTGCAGGCAAATTGGTCTGGGCAGGATGCACTGTGTGTGTGTGTGTGTGTGTGTGTGTGTGTGTGGTACAGCATGAGTTTGTAGGGGAGTGGGTTGTGTTTCTTGGTGTGTGGCATCATGCCTGTGAGTGGAACATGCTGTTCTAATGCGTCTGCCTCAGGGACTCCAGTTATTTTTATCTAAATTAGTACAGGGTTTATTTTGTGGCATCTTTCCCTCAACGTGCCCTCAGAGAAAAAACTGAAACCAGTATAACCAGTAAGTACAGAGAGAAGAAGAAGCCGCTTCTTCTTCTTCTTCCTCCCATTGGGGTTCAGAAAGAAAACTGGATTTAAAGTCATCTTTTTTCTTATGTTAAGCAGAAATCTGTTTCTGTTACCTGTCAAGACGCCAAAGAAGCGTTTGCAGCGTGAACTGTCCCGTACGAGGAGGGTGTAGGCCACGCCCCCTTCTGCAAACTCCATGTGGATACTCTGAGAACCAAGCCCCACCTCCAGGTAGCTGAGCTCCACGATTGGGTGGCTGTCCCTCTTCTGCAGCCAATCAGACAGCTGGCCTCTGCTGGGAGGCAACAAGAAGAAGGATCAGGAAGTGCAGAATGTTGACTGTCACATTGTGAAGGAACAGATCGGACGCTTGAACTTTGACCTGCAAAAGTTAGCCAAAGTTAATAGATTTTATTATTTCACATAACAGCAAAGTTTAGGGGACTGTGGATTATCCAAGTCCAAAAATCCATGTGCGATCCGTGTTATTTGGGCTAGAAATCAATCTGGACCTGAGGGAAATGGATCTTGTTTCGTTGAAGTTACAGAAAAGGAAAAAAAAAAGAAAAGAGGGGAATGAATTGCAGAGACACTGAGGTCAATGTGTTCTCAACATGTGACCCAAAAACCTGGATATGCAATAATATCCACAACCCAGACAGAAACACAGCAACGTTAAAGCCCTGATTAACAACTGCAGCGTGGCGTGGCGCCCCCCTTTTACCTGTCAGGAGGCCAAAGAAGCGTTAGCAGCGTACGAGGAGGGTGAGGAGGGTGTAGGCCTTAGCATTAGAACAGCATGTTCCACTTGCAGGACTTGTTGGATTTTTGCTTCTGTTTGTGTCTTGTAAAGTTGCTGGACTTACTGGCTCTCTGATGTCATTTCCAGGAAGTAGATTCTCTGGTTGGACACCACCAAGAGAGATGGAACTTCCCGCGGCTCGCCAAATTTGACAGCCGACATCTGAAGGTACAAAATACGGAAAAGACAGAAAAAAATTTGTACTTTTAACAAGCTACAACCAGCCAATATTCATAATTTTTACTTGTTAAATGAATAAAATAATTAATGCAAATTGCCGTTGATTAATCGTTTAATGGACTAATTATTTAAGCTGTCTCTCATAGCATAATAAAGCACATTACACTGCAATAAATCTGTCTTATTATCGAATCTTCACAGTTCACAGCAGTTTTGGATGTTTTTCATGAGCTCTTTAGAGGACTAAATTTGAGCCTGCAGACTCAGGCCTCGCTTTGCTTCCTCTAAAACAACACGAGAGGTAAAAGCAGAACAGAAACACAGAAGAACCCCCGTCTCCAGATCAATAAACAGAGCTAAGATGAATGGAGCGCGTCCTCCTGCTTCCAGCTGTGGCTTGCTCGGTTCTGTTACACTCTTTGCTCTTCATCCAGGTGTCTGACAGAGAAAAGCGACACCCCGCTCCTCTGAAGAGCTCCCACGATGTGCTGCATATTAAAGACGCCTCGCTCAATGCCGACTGACAGCGGGGGTGCGAAATCAGTCAAAGAGCCAAAGAAGAAGAGAGCGCCGGGATGGATTCCCAGGAGAGCGACTGACTGCGTTCTTGGATGACTGAAACTGCAGCTGAGTTCTTGGCAGCTTTTAAAGTTGCCACAAGCCTTTAATGCTGGTAAATCCCAGCAAGTTTGTCCCTGCTGTTAGCCATGGACTTCATTCAAAGACCAAACACATTCTCTTGTATCCCGGTGCTTTCCTGTTGTCATACCCTGAGGAAAGAGTGGAGCTCCTCTTCCTCCTCGAAGATCTCCATATCCAGGAACAGCTTGAGCCGATGGTCCACCGCCTTGTAGTCCTCAGACAGCAGGTCCAAATCTACAAACGACAATAAACACATTTAACTTCACGCAATCACCCTAATTAGATTGAAATCCTAATGAACTGATGTTCATGAATACGTGGTACATTATGTGATCGTAAGTCGATTTACTCACGCATGAAAATAATTGTCATTTTACGATCAGCGTAAGCATCCTGATCATGCATTTCCTCACCCAGAGTCCTTCTCCTCTTAAGCTATTAAGCATCAAATTGTGTATATTCAGCAAATAACAGAATCATCTAAATTCTGTCCATCTATACATCTTACTTTGCACTTTTATTCCAGAAAAAAACCCAAAATATAGTGTATGTAAATGCGCCATCTGACAAATGGTTAATGCCAAACATAATAACCAAAATACAAAAACCATATTTGTGAGCAGTCAAATCTGTAATGTGCTCCCATAAAATCTCAGAATGCTAAATGAACAAGACTTATATTAACTAGCATGAAATAATACAATTCTTATGCCAACGTTTCCTGGCAGCAAGGTGAGGAGTCGTTTTGTTGGCCTACATGGAACCAACTGAGATCTACTGCAGCAGCCAAGACGTTTAAGAGTTATAAAGTTAAAACGCTACAATGGATGTTTCGTGAGCGTTTATGACTGTGTGGCGGTGATGAGAAATGACGGCGAGAATCTGCAGAGCCCAAAGCAAACCCGGCGTCTTTATTCTGAGGAGGATGTAAAGATGACTTGGATTATAAGGCCTTAAAGGTGGAAGGTGTACGCACAAAGCACACAAAGCCCTCTTTCATAACAAAAAGAAAATTAGCGCACTGCTTCACAACAATGGGTTCCCTGTGTCACCAAAAAAAAAAAAAAANCAAAAAAAAAAAAAAAGCCGTATTGAGGATAAGTTGTTGCCATTGTGCCTCTGTGGTTTGTGGACAGATTACATGGTATTGGCACTGCTGCTGTTCCAAAACAAAAAGAGATACAGAAAGCTATTATTACGACTCTGCTCTCCCTTTCTTAGGCCTTCATTCCTCTCCCATCACTTCCAGTAATGACTCCAATCTGTCTTGTTGCACAGTTACCATGTGGTTCGTGTAAAAATGGCAGACAGATGTTGAGGGGAAATCGGATGCTGTCAGCGATGGAGAGCTCTTCTAAGGGTTTCTGTGCCACAAGAACCAAACCCCTTCCCATCTCCATTCACTTTTCATTAGGACTTCAATCTATTTTAGGAAAAGCAGGGTAGCTAAATAATTTATACCACATGGCATGCTTCGTCCCGCATGCTGGCTTAGGGGTTGGTGATGGCCTGCAGGCAGCGTAGTCCCAGTAGCTGAGTAGCGGTAGCTCCCGGCCAGATCCTCTTTGCTTTGGCTCTCCATGCTGCAGGAGATGCTGCGGTCAGCACAGGTGTCACCTTCATCCTCCCCGATGAAGAAGGAGATTCCCTGGGCGGTGGCGAAAGATGGGGTGGTGTCTTGTGTGGTGGTTGCGGCTTCCAGCACAGGACTGCTACTAATGCTGTTGTCTGTGCAGACTTCCTGCTGAGAGGAAACGAGATTCAGATTCAATCATTTTAGAAAAAACAAGACAGAAAATAAGGGTTTTGTTGTATCGTGAGACCTCGCTGGCGAGACCGCTCTGGCTTGTATCAGCAGCGTCGTGCGTAAGCGAAGGTAACGATAAATCCGTGTCCTGCCGTGATGGCGGACGGTGGATGGGCGTACTGCAGGAGGGAGCTGATTGGGCAGCCAACTGGACCACATGATCGCTGCCACATTCTGGACATATTGCACTGTTTCCTGAAAAATCAAATACATAAGCATGAGAAAAAGGCTGCACATTAGATTTATTAATAAAAACAGCATCATGAGTCAAGATAAAAATGATTCACAACCGTGTCCTGACAACCAAACTTTGATTTAACAATGATCTATTTCTGTCTTTTTTTCTCTTTTTTTTTAATTAATTTAGTGTATAAATTGTCAAAAATTAGTCACAAGTTCCAGCTTCTAGCAGCCTTCAATCTGCTTTTACTGTCAGAACAACAGTTTAAAAAATTCAAAAGGATTCAGTTTACAATCATAAGAAACAGAGAAAAGCTGCAAATATTGGCAATCAAGAAGCTGGAAACAGAAAATTTTACTTTACTTTTTTTACTTTAAAGGCTGAGATGATTTTTGCAGATGAATTTCTTGTTAATCAAATTGTGATCCCCAGAGAGAAAAAAAGAA
Organism: Lucifuga dentata; assembly: GCA_014773175.1. Classification (NCBI taxonomy): domain Eukaryota; kingdom Metazoa; phylum Chordata; class Actinopteri; order Ophidiiformes; family Bythitidae; genus Lucifuga; species Lucifuga dentata. The sequence continues at coordinate 23,848 of VXCM01002203.1, read as the reverse complement.
CATAAATTGTGTTAACCTTACGATAAGAAACAGGGCTTCCACAGCAATAAAAAAAGTCACCTGGATCAACAAATCACCTGTAATGTGTGAGTAAAAACACACCATGTCATAATGTGTTGCTGAAGGCCGTATTTTTCCGTGACCTGCTGGCAAAGCGAGGTCTGAGTTCAGACACGTGCAGATGAAAAGGTATTTGTTGGCTGAATTTCCGCAGAGCAGCAGACTAAGCACACTAACAAAAGACTGCGGTTCCAAGAAATCTCCAAAACATCTGTGGAACAAAGCCTGTGTGTGCTGCCTGTGCGTGCGGAAGCAGATCTAAATGTCAGGTTTGGTTGACGTTCAGGGAGGGATGAAGGGTATTATCTGTCTCCTGCTGATTACAGAGGTGTGAATGCAGCGGAACAAGCAGCTTGGCAACAAAAGACCTCTGATAACTCCCGCGACGCTTTGGTCGAACCTATCTGCAACCAAAGTTTTGTTTTGGGAAAAAAAGTACCCTGAATGTGACGACTTTACAGGTGACATGAGTGACCTTGTCTTGTGTCTTATCTTCAGTTTTCCCTTGTCTCAGTTTAGACATGACTTCTCTACTATCTACACTACACAGATAATGAACAAAAAGACTGATTTTTTTCTTTTTTAAGAATATGCAATCAGCAGAGTGAAAAGCCTTTTCTGATTTGTCCATCTTATCGTGTAGCAGCAAGACTGACTTTGAATCAGAAACAAAGGTAAACCAGGCAGAAAGATGTTTAAAAGTGATTTAAAACATCTTCTTATCTTATCTTCTTTCACCTCTCTCACCTTTGTCGTCGTCCTCCTCCTTAACCTCTGTTAAAACCTCCCCATCCAATTCTTCCAGGCTCTCTGGTAGCAAAGGAGCTCCTCTCCTCTGTGCTCTTCCTCCTTCCTCATCCTCCTCTCCCTGCAGCATGAACTCTGACCTGCAGCGAAGGCACTGCAGCCGCGCACAGCTGGAGTTCACCTCAGATTCACGCCGCCGGTTTTCCTCCGTTACGCGTCGCAGCACTTCAGTCAGAGTCTGCAAACAGGAAGGACGTTCATGCGGGAGAATTCCTGTTAAAGATGTTTTGCCATTCAGCCAAGTAACTTCTGAGCTCTGTTCATTTAACCTGTGGGAGTCGTTTGCACCTTGGGTCAGGTGACTCTGGTTTGCATGAGAGAGTCAACAGCTCATCTTGTTTCTGATGTGATTTTTGTTTTAGGAGAAATAGTTTGAAGGTGAACTAAGGTTTGCCTGTTCAAAACTAATACAAGAACTAAAACGCAGTTCTGCTGGAGTTCAAGTTGTTTTTTGGGGGGTTTAAATATAGATCTTAAAGTTTAAAAAATAACATTAGCGCTTAACATAAATCTGAGGAAGAATCTCACATACTTTATTTTCTTTCTTAAATACCCGTTTGGAAACCTGAACTAAATAATTGCATTCATAATGATTTGGAATGTTCTGCTGATCATGAGTACCTGCTTCAGCCATAAAACCTGCAATAAACCTTTATTTTTATTGCAAATTCTTTGGAAATGGCTTTGGAAATACTTTATTTAAAGACCGAATGTCTTAGCAGCTCAGTGTTTCGCTTCTTCTGAATACGAGTGGCCGACCATTTGAGCAGTAGCAGCTCATAACCCTAAAAGAATTACATTCGTTTTTACAGGAGTTTAGAGTCCAATCATGGTCTAAGTGCTATTTTTCCAATGTTCCAAGAGCCAAGAATATATATATACCTTTATATTTTGTTACCTATTGTTATATAAAGTTAGTAATTGCTTGCATTAAAAGGGAAAGACCTGAGGATGCTGGATACTGCAGACTGGGATCACTCGTGGACTTTTACAACACAGCATTACCCCATGCTGTGTTACAGTAATTGTGCCTTACAAAGTGAGTAACATCAGACATTTTGACAACAAAACTCATAAACCAGCTAGTAAATAAGGTGTGGAGAGCATTGCTGCTGCTGTTACATCAGCCTGGAACAGAAAGTTATGCAGGTTTGGGTTGGAGGAGGCAGGACCAGACAAATCCAGGACATCCATGATGGGTGTCTCTGCTTCTTCTGATTCCTGTGTATGTATGTGTATATTATGTGTCATGCATGTGTACATAGCCCTTTCAAAAACTCAGGAACTGTCCTTTGTTTGTTCTGAATATGTCCTGAATCGTTATTTAGCTCTTACACCACCCTCTGATGGTTCCAGAACGGCTGGGTGGAGCTTGCAAGACTGAACATTGCTGATTGGTCAGATGCAAGCTTCCCTCAACACCCTTAAAGACTTGCATCATTGAACATCAACAGCAAAAGCATCTTCAGGTGTGTCTCCTGACATGTTCAGAATTTGTACAACCTTTTATGATACAGTTGTTCCATTACTAATCAAATGCTAACCTGCAGCGCCTGCTCCGGGTCATCATCCAGCAGGACGTAGCGCCTCCTTCTCTTCTCCTTGCTGATGTAGTGGAAATGAAGCTCCACGGCTGGAAGCATCGTTTCTGTCTCCTAAAAGAATAAGAGAGACATTCTTTAGGATGTAATCAAGCCTCTTCTGTCTCTTTCTGTGCCCTCCTTTCCTCCTCTCACCTCTCGGGTCCAGGCAGCCTCGGTGGTGTCCACCTGGGACAGGCTGTCCAGCTCCAGGCGGCATCTCTCACGGCCACGCTGCATGTCCACCTCCAGCACCAGGCTACGTTTGACACACAGGAACACCTCCCCCCTCCTCCTCAACCCTTGGTCCTCGCCATCATCCTCTTTGTCCGACAAAACGCCCACAAGCAAAGGAGGACACAGGTCCACTAAGAAGAAGAAAGAGAGCGGAAGAGGGAAAATGTCAGGGAAATTTATAAAAGTTTCCTCTTAAGAGTGTCTTTGTTTTATCATCCCACCTCCCAGGTCCTCTTCCTCCTCCTCCTCCTGCTCCTCCTCCTTGGTGGCACCGCTCTCTCTTCCAGCTGATCTCTGGGCTTCTGGACTCTGAGGTCCAGGTGGGCTCACCGCTGCCTGACTCACCTCCTGGCTGTCCATCAAGCTCCTCTCCAATGTGGAGTCAGTGTGACCAGACCACTGTAAGGTGGACTCTGTTTCCAGGTCTTTGTCCCCATCAGAATACCCCACCCTGAGCTCCGAGGAGAGAACAGGAGGAGGAAGGACCTCAGGGACCCGCAGGGCTGGTGGAGCTGGCTTCTGCCTGGCGGTGGATGGAGCTGTGGTGGCGTTGAGGCCGTTGGGGAGTTTTGGATGTTGAGGCTGGTTGGTGCTGAGGGTTGAAGGTGACGTTGTTTCCAGGTGGTGCTGGTATCGCAGCCAGTCCTCACCCAGCTGCTCTCTGAAGCTGGACATGCGCTCGATGTCCTGCTGGTGAGGAAGAGGAAGGCCTGAGGAGAGAAAATATATTCACATTTACCTTTTTTGATCATTTCAATTTTGTTTGGGAAGACAATAAAAACTATAAAATAACTGCCAACGGAACAAATGAATTCATAAATATACATTCTGTAATAAAGACAGAAAAATTCCCCTAAGTTTCTTTTTTGTAATTCCATTTGTATAAAAACCAAGAAAATACATTTTTTTTAAGTTTTAAAAAATCCTAAAAATAAAATACAGATGAGTAAGATTAACGGAAATTGTGTCTAAAAACTTCTCAAAATTTCAAATAAATGCATAAATTAATAAGAGGGATCATTTCACATTAGCGTAATATAAATCACATGACACAAACGTGTTGTAGCAACACACCATGTACAGCCTGTGATGATCTGGACTCATAATCGGTGTCGCTGGGCTCAGAGATGCTGGCCCTCCTCACCTTCACCTTACTCTGAAACACAAGAGGAACAGACAGTCTGGATGAATCTGTACAGATATGAATTTATCAGTCAATTCATATTAATATTTAATTCTCCAGTAAAGACATGTAATTTGTAGCTGTCTCACCTTAGCTTTCTTCCTGCGAATTTGCGAGACTCCCACTTCCCCTGACAGGCTGACTGACATGCTGTCGCTCAGCTCCCCGGCTCCACTGGACGCTTCCTGGTTACTCCTTTCTGATGCCATGGCAACTGGAGGAGAGGTCTGTGCCTGACCAATGAGCTGCCCTGGTTTGGGCAGAACCTGTTGACAAGAGTCGATTTTTTTTTGTTAAGAAAAAAAATGAAAGAAAGGAAATATGTGTCATCACGTGTCTTTCTCCAACATACTCTGTATTAATGTATGCATATTTTACTGAACTATCACAGCATCAACAACAGTTATAGATGGCCTTCAATATCAGATTGAGTAATAAAAGAAATATAAGTGATGATGATGATGATGATGATGATGACTGATTGGGAAACTTACTGATATCTCTGATGATGACAGTGGAGTGCCATCAAGTCTGAGCTGTAAAGAAGCAAATAAAATAAAATAAAATAAAGCTCTCCCATCTCTCTAACCTAATTCTTCCATAAATATCATGCCACATATCCACACAGACTCATTTTCCAGGCTTGGCTTCTGATTGATGTTTCCTTCTGTGATGTCACAACAATACCCTTTGGCTGAATTCAGGCAAAACAAGGATGATTTTGAAACCCCTTATTACTGAATACCAATAACCCAGAATTCATGCAGAAACAGTCTGGGGTTTGTTTGCTGCATCATACATGCAGAATGGTTGTGCTTTCAGATAATTACAAATATGTTCTTCTTCTTTCATCAATGCAGGACTAAAAACTGCTGTGTCATCAACCTATCTGTTCCAAATTCATCAGGGTTTCTTCTTTTAGTTATTATCCGAAACTCATCTGTCTTCATCCTTAGATATATATAATCTGGGACTAAGGTGTGTTTTTATATATATATATATATATATATAAAAGTATAATTATTAGTGGCTCACTCTGAGGCTAGCAGCTTTCGGGGAGAGGTGGCGGACGGTGCAAGTACGGTGGGTTTTCTGGAAATACAAGGGGTTTCCCTCCAGATTCAGCTAGAAGAGGACAGACATTGGTCTCACATAAATGATATGATATTCTGATAACATTCATGCTTCAGCCCTTTTAGAGATAAGAGAAAACGATGAGGACTCTGTATGTGTGTTTCTATGTGAGTGTGTGTGTCGTTACTGCTTTGAGGCAGTGCAGCAGGGAGAGTGGAGCCAGCTGAGAATGCTCCAACAGGAAGTTGTAGGCCAGATCCAGGTGCTGGAGAGAAGACAACTGCTCCACGCCTGCATAATCAGATAAAGATCTAAATCAAGCAATGCAGGTATAGGAACAAGATAAAGCTCCTGAGTTTGTTTATCTGCAGCGTGATCAACTTCCTCCTCCTGTGATTGAATCACAACCAGCACAAGAGGGATGATTCTGTGAGAAGTGTCAGTCGAGCTTACCGTTGATAGTCTCCAGTTCGTTGTTCCTGAGGATGAGTGTGACGAGTTTGACCCTGGCGCTCAGGCTGAGCGTTGGCGCCCTCTGGAGGCAGTTGTAGCCCAAGTTTAAGTGTTCCAGTTCACTCAGTGGCTGAGACAAAGAGAGAAAAACAGGACAAGGGAAGGAAGGAGGGTGTAATATACAAAAATTAAATATTATTTATGATAAAACCATAAAAACTAGAATCCCACCCTACCTTTAAAAATTCAGCGCACTCCTGAATCTTGTTGTGGCTTAGATTCAAAGACTTCAGGACGTTCAGTAAACTCTGAGACAGAGATATTAGAGAAGGTTACATGGGCTTTAGGAGAAGATAACTTTCTGCTGTGAAAGAATCACGGATGATGTGACTGTATCCCAGTCATTCATCATGTGGTGTTTCTGTTTATCTTACTAGTGACTGATCGAGGCAGTCGATGAAGTTGTAGCTGAAGTTGAGGGTGTGCAGCTCCAGCCAAGGCAGTGCGGAGCTCAGATCACCTCCACACAATGAAAGCAGCTCCTAGAGTACAAACACACTGATTTGTCTCTGATGCTTTGTTGTAGTCATACACACCCAACAAAATGAAAGTACCTCCAGGGAGTTGAGGCTCTTTGAGCAGATAAAGACCTCCAGTTGGGAATAAACTCCTCTAAGTCCTTCCAGACAGTGCGGAGGGATGCGCTTCAACTAGCAAAGGAGAAAGAGACAAATAGAAAGACGTGACGTGCTGAGAGCAGAGCGCTGAGTGTGTGTATGTGTGTGTGTGTGTGTGTGTGTGTGTTTAAGGATAACAGAGTATCTATAAGCTGGTACTTTACCTCCAAGTACTTCAGAGACTTGAAGGGGAAGATTTTCACGATAGACTGAAGCTTCAACCCTGGTGTGTTGATGAGCTGTTTGAACATTAAGTCACACAGTAGGTCAGATATGACAGCTTCAGCAGATGGGTATACTTCATAGATACGTACATATTTGCTAAAATCAGGAATAAAAGGGGGCAACCACCTTAAGGGAGAGAGTCTTCTGCAAGACGTCAAACAGGAACTGCAGCTGCAGCAGGGACACAGTGTCTGCAGGGTGGGAAGGCAGCGCCAGGAAGCCATGCTGCTGGCTCCTGGACAGCAGGTACTGTTCAAACAGCCGCGTCAACTGCTGCAAGCTGGCTGCTGGCAAGGTGAGTGTGCTGCTGCCATCCAGCACCAAGTCTCCTGTAAAACAGCAGATTCAAATCATTTAACTCTCAGGGGTTTAGCTAAAGATTTGACTCATTCTGATGTATAATCAGTACAAAAGCAGAAAAAGCTTAAACTGGAAAAACAAAATCTCTTTCACGTTAGATTTATCTTTTAAGAGAGAATGAATGGACTTAGCACTGTTGCCTCGCAGTAAGAAGATCCTGGCTTCAGTTCTGTCACCTGAATGGATTGTTTCTTTGTGGCTCATGTTTGTTTGTTTTGATTTCCTCCCACAGTCAAACGACGCAGAGATCATGTGAGCTAGAAACTCTACATTTCCTGTCGTCTGTGTTAAACGCTGCGATAGATTCTTTAAACAGAACATGTTTAAAAAGTAATTTATATCTGTTTTCTCAATAAAAGTTTTTTGTTTTAGACATTATTTCCTTTCTTCATCTACAGTACATTTGCAGCACCTTTTGTTATTGTGAATGCAGAGGGAGCATGAATAAACCTTTCTGGGCTTCTTGTCTCTTCCTGCAAAGTTAATAACTTAATGTTCTGTATATTTTTATTTTCTGTACATTTTTGTGCAAATAAATTAACCAAAGTAAAACTAAACTATCCTATAAGTCGCCCAGGCTGTCTATGATCCTGCAACTGTCACACTTGATGTGAATTTACTTCATTTATCAACTGTGCGATCAGCTGTGATAAAAGATGAAGACATATTCTTAATAATAACATGAGTGTGTGTGTGGGAGTGTGTGTGACAGAGATTACCATAATTTCTAAGGAGTGTGGCCAAGCTGTGAACAAGGGAGGACTGGCCACTGTGTGATACAGCCATCCTGTAAAATTATTATAAAAGCCATAACATCAATACGACAATCTCTAATAAGAAAATAAAAATACCATTATGTAAAACAGGAAACTGCTAGCCTAACATTAATTTTACTGTATTTTTGTAACGCAGTAACTTACAAAGATAACAACACAGGCGAAGCTATAAAATAAGCAACCCCGTTCATACACATTTTATGCTTTTTTTCAGATTTATGCAAATTTTCACGCAATCCTAAAGAGCTACAGTTAGCATTCACGGCTAGCTGAACTTATTTAAGCTAGTTAGCCACTTCTCTGCTAGCTAAAGACTTCCCAGAGCTAAAACGACAACGTACCTGTGTAGTGACAGCCAAAACACGGATAAATGACATTAATATTTCACGTCGAGATAAATCGATTAACAATTATTTATATTTGTAAGCGAACAAGACATTTTCCTGTTTCACACAATGTTGACATTTTTGCATCACATGATTTGCCTGTAGTGTCTACGGTGGCCCCGATGTGTCAAAAAGCCTATTTAACACAACAAAAGTGGCGTTGGAGTCGAATATACTAAAAATATAAATTATGCTACAGGTCTTAATCATAAAACCTTAACAAAGATCAGTTAAATCATAAGAATCAAAAACGAATAAGTACATTTGTGTTAAATCAGCGTATCTGGACAATAAGGAACTGATGTGGCAAAGATTGCAAAGGATGCTGATTTCCAAACAAAATGGCAAAAAAGCAAACAAAATTTGCATTTGTGAATATAGATTATTTTTTGTGCCGTTAAAATGTCTTATTAGGAATAATTCATTATCAAATATAAATTTAATTCTTCATTTATGATTACAGTGAGTGACCACTGAGCCGGGCACTAACCCAAGGAGAACAGTACAATACAGTGTTTAGTACAACACACACACACAAACACACACACACACACACACATACACACACCAGTCTTCATATATGGCTCTTTATTTCAGCCTGAAGTTAGGATTTAGATTAATCATCCTAAAATCCAGAGTCATCATTTCAAGTCTTTCATGTATGGACTCATTAGACCCTTTAGGTCTCCCACCAGCATTTACCAAACTGTACGCTCATTAAAAGCTCATAGTGACTGAGACTTTAATTAAGACCAGCTGTTAAATTTACACCATGTCTACCTGCTGGCAGAGGTTTTGGTTCAGTCATACCTGAGTCATGGCAATGATGAAAACTCCAGTTGTTCAAAGCTGCTACACTAATATACTGTATTCCCAGTAGTGGAAGAAAGTAATCAAATCATTAGTTTTAGTAAAAGTAGCAATACTACTTTTGAAAAATACCCTATTTTCAGAAAATATCTTATATTGTTTACTCACAGGTATTAGCAGGGAAATCAGAAATAAATACTCCTTTTAAAGAATGGTTCCAGTCAGAGTGTTTTGAAAATTAAACACTTTAAGTTCCTAAATGCAGAGTCATGAAACTAAATGAAGGTTGGAGATATGACGTTTGCACTTTATAAGCTCGGTAATGTTTTGGGGAATTTCCTGCTTTCAAACCACCTGAAGGAGGACATGCAACAGATTAAAACTAAATTATTAAAACTCCTTCTTTCATATTTATATAGTGTATACAATACATTGTTTCCTCATCCTCTTTATTTGCAAAGTAACTATTCACTATATAAATTATATTGTACAATATTAGGGTTTATAAATAAACTTGATTTAAAAAGTGCATTATGTAAGGTGTTTGGGGATGACAAGCATGACAGGCCTATTAGATGTTCTTACGAATAAGGTGCTGACCTCAGCTGTGTTCCAGGAAAAACATTAATGCCACTATACTGTAACGCTGATGTCAGCCTATTAACAGGCTGAGAACTTTATCTGGACTGACTGCAAACCCGCACAATAATCATGAAGCGGGTCTTTATTTTATATCCCTGGAGAATATGTAACTCTGTGGCTGATTTACAGATATTTCACAAAGATTTGCACAAGCAACTAAAAGCAAGAACTTTCCTCATTTGCACATGCATCTCTTGTTGCTAGGCAGCAAACAAACACACTCGCACTTGGGCACATGCACACACAAATACACACACACAAGCATTTTTCCATGTGGGACTCATGATGTGAACATTTCCATGCTAGGATTTATGTACTGTAATTTGGTAAACATTTCCATCCAGTTAGATGTTGCTAAAGTTGCACCAGTTCAATGGATTTTCAAAAAACGGTGCATAAAAACTATCAAAATAGCACTTAAACATGGCATATATCATTTTGGAATATATAACTCAGTGCCCTTTGTTCTGCATTCACAACATAAATTTTAGGAAATATATAAATATACAATAATCCAGCTGTTTACATGATCTAAATGTGTTGGTTTTACTCAGACCCATAAATTTGATGATAAATTACTTTTCCAAGCCCCCCACTCATTGCCTCTACTTATCCAATCAGAGCTCCAAGCAAAGGAAACTTTTCGTATAATCAAAGCCAAACAGCAGACAGCATGAGGATGTCTTTAGGGAGCTGAGGTCATTCACGAACCTGTTTCAGCATTTTCTGCAAAGTCAAGACCAAAAATCAATATTGCACTCCACTTTGTGATGCTTATTTTGGGCATATGCATCTTACTTCCTCCTCAGTTTTGAAACATGTGTGAAATTATTGGCTCACAAAACAAAGAACATTCTCTGAACACTAAATAGGCTGTTGCCATTGTTTGGCAGCTTAAAATAATTTGGTTAAGCAAATGCTGAGTTACAATATCTAGTTTAAAATCAATTTTTACCAAACTCAATCTTGAACCATCATTTGGTTGCTCATTGCCCTCCTAAATGACAGCACATAGTATATTTATGTTGTGTAATTTTTGAAAACTATGCAGAGTTTTGGGTACGTTAGGACTGTAATTAAGACCTGTTGCATACAAAACTCTCTCTGTATGTGTCTGTGATTCCAAACCTTTCTATATCAACGTGGAGTTTATCCAGAGTTTGTATTTACTCAACAATTCCATGGGGAGGAATTTAAGTAACTGACCTTGGTGGGGATTACTTTGCACACATGGGCAGATACTGCGGCCTGTTAGGCCTATTAGCCAGTGGCCATCCCAGACACAAATCCTGGCCCCCAGGCTTGTATTTATAAAATACCGAGCCTTCTTTCCCACTACTTTTCCATCCACATTTTCATAAAATGACATATGAGGTTCTATGTGCAAACAGCCCTCTGGGCATCCTCCTGACTCACACCCCTGAGATACAAGACAGCTTCAAATGTGCCCTTTCTCCCTCCATCAGCCCCCACAGTGAGCTAGGATGCCAATCGTGAATAGAGCCAAATAGTATTAAATCAGGGATCACCCACAAAACTAAATAATCTGCATTTATATCTGCAGGGTAAGGTTACACATGCCACTTCTATTTCTGGGCCCTTGGATAAACACAGATTAGTCCACCGCGCTGGATGGGGTTAATAGGAGCTTGTTCCCTCACCGATCGATTGGAAACATTACTTTATACGTGCACAGTAGCATTACTGTACATGGGTATATATGTCGGTAGCAGCTGGCAACTTTTAATTGAGTGCCAATGGACATATCAGCCACCGTGGGGAGGGCTTTCCATGCAAGGAGGGCTCTGCACATAGTCCTTTTGTTTGTTTGTTTGTTTGTTTATGCATTCTGGGAGGTGGAGCAGACCATGCAGTATGTATAGTTAAGAAACCTAATAATGTTACAGCCTGTTTTAGAAACTGGACACTTTTTCTATTTCTGTGCAACTTAGGAAGAAACTGTAAAGAGAAAATGGCAAAGAAGTTATGTTTTCACTTGATTTCTCCACACAGAGGTCAAAGGTCAGGGTCAGCTATACCAAACTGAGATCCAAAAGTGGAGATAGGGCAGATAATAGAAGGAAATGATAATGATAAGGTTACAGTATCTGTTGTTATTTGACAAAGTCACATCAAAACCAATATCTTCACTCTGTAGTCCTGGTCATTCATTAAATATAGTCTGTCTTTTTTATTTTTTTATTTTTATTTTGAGAGAATGATCTAAATGACATCAGAGCAATATGCTTTCACAAATGTGCTTTGGTCTTAAATAACCACTAGATATTAAGAGATCATTTTGTATTTTTATTGTTTTTATTGACAGAGATGCAGTAATAAACAACTGGGGACACAAATGTTTCCAATAAATCAACTAACTGATCAATATAAAAATAATCATATGTATTAGAGGAAAGACCAGTTTACTTGAGTATTTCTAGTAACAGCTATGGATAATGTGACTTCTGCTTAAACTCTGTCATTTTTCCTCTTTCCACGCATCATAACAGTTACATCACATCTGAACATAAATCTGGTGAATCTTATGGTTTCATATCTAATTAACACTCATGTGGCCTCTGGTGCAAACCTGGGGATTTCTAGGACCCAGCAGCTCTCTGCGCCCCCGGCTTCACCTGTTCACACGCACATTTCTTCATTTTTTCCACCTGGAATCGCCTTTCGTCGCGCCACGGCAATAACCCAAACCCTCATGCCAATGACAATGCTGTCGTACGCGGGTTGCAGCTTGCTGATCCTCTCCGCGTTTCTCTCCGGCGCCTCCCTGACCGAGATGGTGTTCCGCTGCCCGGGCTGCACTGCGGAGCGCCAGGCGCTGTGCCCAAGGCTCACCGAGACTTGCGCGGAGATCGTGCGCGAACCTGGCTGCGGGTGCTGCCCCGTGTGCGCCCGGCAAGAGGGCGAGCAGTGCGGCGTATACACCCCGAGGTGCGCCACAGGTCTGCGATGCTACCCGGTGCCTGACTCGGAGCTTCCCCTGGAGCAACTGGTGCAGGGCCAGGGGCTGTGCCGGCGCAAAGTGGACACGGAGACGGCCGCTTGGAGCCAGGAGCAGCGGGAACACAGCAGCGGTCAGTCCGCACCTCTCCTGCAAACCTGCTTTCTGCTCTAAATTTTTAATGACACCGTCGAGACTGCAGCCAGGAGATTTACTGACAGGAGCAGTATCAGTGCATTATCATAAAGGCAGAATCTTTAGAATATTTATACTACACTCCAACATACTGAAGGTGTAGTAATCCTTATTGCATCTCAATACATTATATTTCTGGATAGTTTGCATTGATCCTTTTAACACTGTTTGGATTATTACAGGCCCTTTGCCATCGGAACTCCATATAGACTGTAAATGATTAATGCCTCTTTATTCTGATGGTGCACTGATATTTCTCCTGGGCTATTGAGGTGAAAGATTTTGGTGTTATACTTTATCATGCAGTAATTTTACCAGAGTTAGAAAGTGTATAAACTCATGTACTTGAGGTGCTACTGCGCTATCATTTACTTACAGTTTAATAAATTAGTCCTATGGCCACTTTGCAGATTAAGACTTTGAATTCAGCATCTGGCAGGTAAAAACCTTCTATCTCAACTTTGTTTCAGGTCAATTATTCAATGATTTTTTAGGCATTATCTTAAAAAGGAAAGGATTTGGGAGAATTTAGGTAAGCATATAATGTAATCAACCAGAGAGCATAAAGATGCCTAAGAACTGTAGATACCTTATTAGTATCTGTAAAATTTGGTGTCAGTATTCATCATCCAAACTTTCAAAAAATAAATTGAGATACAAGATTGTTCACTGTTAGGTGAATAATTTTGCATTTCCAATATTCGGGATTTTATTTACACGGAATTGAGTATTTTTTCATTGTGATATTTGTACTTTTTTGTTTTCTTCTTCTTCTTCTGCCACTGGTTACTCCCATTTCCATGCTGTTTTATTGCACTCATGTGAATGTTTGTGCAGCGTAGACCTGTTTTGAGTGCGGTGAATCATCTTGGTGTTCATGGGGAGAAAGAAACAAAAGGAACTCAGCCCAGTTAACCTCAGCTATGCTCCAAACAGCTGGCCCTGCAGCCTCCTCTCTTTCCCAATATTCCCAAACAATCTGCCTTTAAAATGCTGCAATGGAGGCTAGTGGCCTGCAAAATTCCTAGAAGATGGACACAAAAACATGGGAGTAGAGAGAAAGAAAGAGAGAGAGAGAGAGAGAGAGAGACAGCTCGAGGAATGCTGCATTGACTGGAAAAGTGGACTTTAGGCTTTGACAGCTGCTGTTGATAAGTGAGTTATCAACTGTTTGGATTGACATGCAGGATAATGGCGATGGGGCTGATGCTGCGTTGGGATTGGATCCAGCCTGCCTCGTGTGCTTTGTGTTGCAGCTAGAACAGAGCAGGCAGCTTCATTAATTGGCAGACTTTGAGGATGATTGTACACACAGTCAATGAGTATACAGTGGAGCCAGCCGGGGTGTGATCTCCTCTCCTCTCCAAATCCGAATGCTTTGTCAGAGTTTACCCTCCAGACTGGCGTGTGTTTGTTTTGGCTCTGAACTCCTGGAACGCAGAGAAACTACCGGAGAAGGCATTCAGAGTAACCCTGTTCTCTGTAAGGGCTCAACCATACGAAAAACACGGACAAAAGGTCAAAAACGTTTCATGGCACTTTCACGATTCAGACACGATTATTTCCCATTTATATAACCTTGCAGAGTTTATTTAATGTATTCCTTCTCGGGCAATGACAGGAATAAAAGCTGCAGGCATGAATGGAGCGAGGCTTACATAAGAACTAAACAAATGAGAGCAAAATATGCCAACACATCATGTAAGTTTGTTGAATGAAGCTGCTTTGAGAAGTGATTTGTCACATTTTTGTAGTTTGACACTCTACAGCTTGATTTCCTGCCAAAAACTATTCTCAGATGTACAGCAAAAATGGGACATGATGGAATCCCTGTTAGAAAACTGAGCAAATTTGAATGTTTATTCCTGAAATCCTAGAGGATGTTTGGCTGCTCTCTACTGAATCTGCTGCTTCAGGGTTTATCAGGAAAAAAAATATCAATGGGCAGTATTTAGTTGAGCTGGAATGATCTTTTTAACTTAAAAATAACCATAAAAACTCAGGAATAACAATGAAAAGTGTTGGGAAATGCAATAACTTTAGTAATATCTGAAAAGATGGGAATAACAATGAAAAGTTTGCCATAACTCTGCAATAGCTTTAATTGTCAGGGGAATAACTAGTCAGGAATAGTCAGGAATGCCCTTGAAAAGATTGTACTTAAATCTCAAAAGGTATTCAATAACTTTTAATGCATGAAAAGTCAGAGTGAAATATTTTAACATAAAACTGGGAAAAATTATGAGGGAATAATTGATAACTTCAGATATTAATACACATCAACAGCCAGTTTTATCTGATATTTATCTGATGCGCTTATCCAGAGCAACCTTTTCTGACAGCAACAGCAGAATACATATAAACTCCTGGATCAGCAGTACAAGCAGCCGACAGTGAGGAGGTCAAAGGTCAGAGCCAATATTCCTGTGAGCCGACAATGACCATGGAAGAGGGAGTGCTGGGAAAATAAATAGGAGGAAATGAGACGAAGAATAGATCTTTTTAATGGAAACAAATGAGGCAGAGGAGAGGAAGAAAGTGTGGGCGAGAGGATGTGAGTCATGTGGGAGATTCCTGATCATGTAATACAAATCCACCGAACACGATTCAATTCTGCTTTTTCATGATTCCTATTAACTCTGGACTCAGATCTCAACGCTCTTATGCCTAAAGAGATCCCAAAGTATTTCTGTCATTCAACATCGACTCTTTTAGCGACTGCTGGCACATGAATAACAATAATTTAATATTTTGGATGTCATATGACTAAATATGCAGTCATGCCCTTTAATATGGAGCAGTTATCTGGTCTTTTCTGTGATGTACTGCATTCCTGGAGGAAGCTAAAAATCCTGCATGGCATCATTTGAAAATTTCAGCCAAAATGAAAACATGAAAATGCAAAACTCATTTTAGTTAAATCAATGTCAGGCCGCATGAACTCTGGGATGATGATCAATCTGCAATAAATTTCCTCCATACGATGTTGGGATTCATCCTTAGGGACAAGGAGCATCAGGGCCCGGTTGTTCAAAAGTAATCTGAGCGGATTTCGGCTTATCCGATAGGATCAAATCTTGAAAATGGGTTGTTAAAAAGAAAAAAGAGATTCTGAAATCGGATCAGATCACGTAATCCAATCTTGCTTTTGATATGGATCAAACCTTCAGGATGTGTTGTTCAAAACTTTTTGAGTAGGATTGGGATACCTTTGATCCAAAAAATCAGGATTATCCTGATCCCAGCAGAGGGCTGGATTCAGAGTGGATTCAGAGTGGATTTCAGGAACAAAATGTAATAAAACTTTAAAATTGGTCAAATAATACATTTGTATCATATAGTATACATGCATTTATTTATATTTTGCACTTGATTTGTTTAACCGTTACAGTGATAAAGTAGATAAAGTAGACATACGGCTACAAAGCCTTTCAGTACAGTAAAGTAAAAAAAAAAAAAAAAAANAAAAAAAAAAAAAAAAAAAGGATTTTTGTCCCCATAAAATAATCCCCCAAACAGCTGTCAATATACATAATATATTTAATTTTCACTGTCATTTATCACTATATATTGATTACAGTGAGAAAGCTGGTCTCTCCACAGATGAAGACGAACTCTGAACGTTCTTTATTCTTTAACTATTGGACGTTTAGCCTTTTTATGATTTAAAACACGTTTTCTAAATATCTACAATATATTTGTGAATAATGCATAACTGTTTTTATTTATTTGTTAGATGACGGTCTGGCTGTTTAAAAGAAATAAGAAATGGAAGGGGATATTTCTTATCAGGAAAATCTTGGTAGCAGCAGTTTGACACCATGAGTGAGGATGCAGGCTCAGGTGAGCTGTTATAACCAAAGTGAATCGACACGCGACGCATGTGATTGGTCAGTTTAATCCTAGACGTTTCCTATTGGATAAAATCTTTGTTAATCAACTCACACCTTGTAAAAAAAAAAAAAAGCTAGCTACTTTTAGTATACGTTCTAAAATGAAATGGAAAAGGAATTATGGAGACGAAAACTTATCATGGAATCTATTTTAGGACTTTTATCTTCAATGTCGGTAAGAATGCAAATTAATTCATAATTTAGCTTGTTTTGGTCGGCTGAATGTCAGGTTTAACGCCGCCATCAGCAGCATCATGGAACTGTTATTAGCATGTATCAGGTTTTCGTTGTTTTGTCTTGTTGCCGTGCTAATTTTTTTTTTTAGTGGTGAAACAAAATGTTCAAAATTTGTAAAAAATGTTTTTAAATGGCTACTGTTTGGAATAATTTTGTTTATTGATCACATGGTTTCATATAAAAACATTATGGCTGCAGCGTCTGAGCCATTGGGGGTCTGCGATAGGAGGAATAAAATAAAGCTATACAAGTCTTGTTTCAGTAAATAATAAGTGCATAAATAATGAATAAATATATAAATGAACAAAGCAGATATTTTAGCCATCAAGTTTATGACATAGAAAAACATAAGACACAGCAAGAGCATGTTGCTCATCTGGGGAAAAATAAAAAGTCTCTACCAAATGACAGTTAAAACAATTTAAGCCATACCATAAAACAATAAAATAAAATAATAAGATAAGCAGATAATAGACAGTTACCACAGTAACAGGAAGGCCATACGATAAAAATATGTAGATATAAGATATAATATGTATGATATAATGTAGAAACCAAACTTAGGCTAGTAGCTGCATTGTGATATGTAGTCCCTCCCATTTAGAGCACTGGTAATCCGGATTTGATGATCTTGAAAAGTTTGCATCTGGATCAGGGTGATCCAATCCATGTTGCTTTGAAAAACCAGCACAAAAGTAAGGTGGGTTACCTGATCCTGGATAGCAAAACATGGGATTTCCAAATCCGGATCATTCTTTTCCAGATTAAAGTTTTTGAACCGGGCTCTGGAGCTGGAAGCTGGATAAGGAGGTGGACCTAGCTGCTGGGCAGCTTTCCAAAGTGTTTCTCGGGTGTTAAAAATGTTGACTCAGTTTAGGCCAAACCTCAGGAAGCCATTTTCTATCCATATTGTTAAAAAAAGTCAACATGGAGGAGGAAAGAAAAAGAAAGAAAACCATCCTGTGCCATCTGGTGAAGTGAAATAACATTGTTAGCCAACAAGCGGCATTCCTCTGTACCTGTGGGGGCGTCTAGACGAGCCCACAGGCCTGAAATAGCTCCTAGATAATCCCCCACCACCAAGTTTACCAAAACAGGGGCATTTGTGCCACCCCTCCACCCCTCACCTACCCCCCAACCCCACCTCANTTTTTTTTTTTTTTTTTTTTTTTTTTTTTTTTTTTTTTTTTTTTTTTTTTTTTTTTTTTTTTTTTGTCAACTGCTGGCCAAGTGAAGAAAAGGTCAAGGATGCAAAAAATGTTATATGCATTTATTTTTAATGGCCTTTTTCAGAGATTTGCAGGTATTTGCAGCTTTTACATCTATGACTTTGTGGCTTATTTGCAGAACTCGCACGGAGGATCTTGAGCTTGAATGTTTTTAGTCAATTTATAATATCAGCCTCCTCCTTCCTGATCCTATTCAGTTTGCAAGAAAAAGGTTAGTGAATATTCATCCCTTCGTGGTTTCATCCGGTTGAATTCGTACGGTTAGTTTTGGCAGGTCTGAACCTAAACCACGCCCAGACCCCTTTTAAGAAAGTGGTCTCATTGGAACAAACTTTGGATCCATTCTTTTGTGAACATGAACATTCCAAATTGCTGCTCCACTTGACTTTCCAGCTCCGCCTGTCCACTCACAGCCTCACGTCTCGCTCTGAACGGCCTACATGTCCGATGTGTCCCAGCTTGCCTCGCTTCACGTCTTACTTTGGGTCCCGTTCAATGACCCCAGAGTTCACGGTGCTGGCAGCGAGGGGATGCCTGGCCGTGGATGCCGCGGTGTGTACGTACGTGCCAGAGCCTGCCCAAGCCTGGAAGGTAAACATGTCTGCACTCTGCTGAGCGTGTACGACCAGGAAAAGAGTCCCACTGGGCCTCGTAATGGACGACGGACCGCAGCTACTCTATTTACTGACTTTCATCAACCGCTGAAGTGGTTCAGGACTTATTTCACGCCTCAGAGCTGAGAGGAGGCGAACTTTTCCTTATTTTTTGTGGGGTTTTTTTTTACATGTAAAAGGTTGCTTCAGTTTGGGGGAATATTGTTCCCAGAGGTAGTAGTTTGCTTAGATTTGGGAATAAACTTTTAGTAGTTTTTATTTCACTTTCATCAAAGATATGAATTATGTTTCTGGATCATTTCCTGTTTACATGCAATGGCCGTCCCATTCAAAACACACGTGTTCGGATTGGGCCGGACTTTATGGTGCGTGCTGCAGCCTGCCATAATTGTGTTCTGCACGTCCTCCTGAGCTAGCTTTGTTTGCTGTACGGGGGTCGGGTTGAGACCGTGGCACTGTGCTGCCACGCCTGGAACGTATCCTGCCGCACGGACTACTTTTTACTGGCACAGCTCAATTTGAGAACCGCTCATCCAAACAANACGTATCCTGCCGCACGGACTACTTTTTACTGGCACAGCTCAATTTGAGAACCGCTCATCCAAACAATTTTACAAGCGACACTGCACGTCCTGAGCAATAAACCTGCTGATTTCAACTTCATTCATGCCGGGTTCTAGAGACGTTGGTGCCACAGACGGATTCTTTCTTTATAGTTAGATATTAATACGCATGTTTTGGGAAAATAGTTCCATATATAAGACAAGATTAACAAGTAGGATGTATTATATCATGATACATGCAGACTTTGGAGTTTGAACCACAAGTCCAAGGTCTAGGACTTGGACTCGAGCAGCCTTGTTGCGTGCTCCACTCTTTCCCCTTCCACTCGTAACACGAGTTGATGGAAACACTTCAGACGTGACTCTTCTGGCTTACATGCCATCTGGGAATTTGCCATGGATCAGATACAGAAAGGAAAACTCTGGAGCCATTGTCCCGGGATTAATTCAAGCAGCAGACCGAATAGTCGGCCTGCAGCTCTGTTGATACTGCTGATCCCCAGCCCACCGCTGTGGAAAGGCTTGTACTGCAGAGGCCGAGTGGCCCCTCAAAGTGGGGTCCTGACCCTCCGAGTGGGTGTGTGCATGTGTATACATCTGTGTGTGTGTGTGGGTGTGAGAGGGAGATTGATGTTGTCTTTGCATATAAAAAGTGGTTATGATGACGATGCAAGGTTTTTAACCTGTACCTCCATTTTTTTCAGTTAAAACCTTTATATCTTAAATTTTGGAGGTTTTTTTTTTTTTCAAAACTCCTAAAATACTTTTACTCGAGTAAATTTTGAATGTGTTTCTGCAAACTGTGAGGTTTCATCAGAAGAGAGGGAGTGATGCTTTTACGCTTGGATACTGTGGCGATTATGTAAGACAGCAAAACAAAACGGCACCCCGGCAGCCAATATTCCTGTGAGTGTGTGTGTGTGTGTGTGTGTGTGAATGTGTGTTTATCTGTGCAACTTACACACAGACCCACACACACCTGATTTCAGTTGACCTTTGCCCTTTGCGAAGAAACACTGTCTTCAAAGATAGAGAGCTTCACTTCTATCTGATGGAAGAAGGCGCCAGCTCCATGTTTTTGCTCGGTTTTGGAATTTCCTCTCTCTCTCTCTCTCTCTCTCTCTCTCTCTCTCAGACCTTTTGTAATCATATTCCAGAACTGGATGTGAAATTTACCTCTCAGCGTGGACAGAAATGAAACGGATACAGAAACTCAGACATGCAGCTCCTCAAGTCAGCATGTTAAAAAAAAAATAAATAAAAAAAAAAAAAAANAAAAAAAAAAAAAAAATCCTGAAATGGATGGATTTGCTGTTGTGGAAAAAAAGGTGAAAAAAAGGAAAAGAGAGAAAATTTCTGAATATTTTTTTTGAACAATTGAAAAAAAAATCCTCATTTTAGAAAATGTAAAAAAAAAAAAAAAAANAAAAAAAAAAAAAAAAAACTTGATTATTTTATAAATTTCTTATGTATAAAAGAAAATTTACAGGAACATTTCTCAGTTTTTATTAGTTTATAAGCAAGGCTCGGAGTGTGGTTACCATGGTTACCAGGTTTTCAGGGAAATTTTCTGCACCCACAGGTGAGACGGTGGAGCTGCCGGCAGAGCAGACCGTGAGCGCGATCCCGGCCGTCAGGAAGCCCAGCAAGGAGTCGTCCTGGCTGGGACCCAAAGAGAGCGCCGTGAGGCAGCACCGGCAGGAGATGAAGACCAAGATGAAGACCAACAAGGTGGAGGAGGTCAAACCTGCTCGACCCAAACAGGTGAAAAAAAAAAAAAAAANGAAAAAAAAAAAAAAAACAGGAGCTCACTTCCTGTCACCCACACTGCTGGATTATTAGTGTTCATATTTATATCAGATATGAGCTCCAGGCAACGATAATTATGAATAGAAAAGGACTGAGGGAAGAAGAAAAGAGCTCAGTTTCCATCTTTACCTCTTTTCTATTTTCTTTCTTTTTCCATCGCTCCTTCTTTGCTTCCACGTTTCCACTTTTCAATTTTTCCGTCGTTGCCATGTTTCATTTTTAATCTTTCCTACTATAGTTTCTTCGCCCAGCTTCTTTTCTTTCTATTTCTGTTCTTTTCTTTCTTTCCTTCATTTTTTTTCCCATTTCCTACTGTCATCCCCTTTTTGTCTGTAGCTTTCCTGACCTCCTTTTTATGTTTCCATCTGTCCTGCTTTCGTTCCTTCTTGTATTTTTTGCTCCTGTCTTTCTTTGCTTCGTATCCTGATGTGGACGTGGACGTAGAATGTTTTGGAATAAGTTCTGTTTAGTAAAGCCTCCATGTTGCCTCCTGTGGATCTGAGAAGGTGTTTTGCTGTGTCAGACTCAGTGTCAGCAGGAGCTGGACCAGGTCCTGGAGCGGATTTCCAAGATGCCCTTCAGAGATAACCGAGGGCCCCTGGAAGACCTGTACGCCCTGCACATCCCCAACTGTGACAAGAGGGGGCAGTATAACCTCAAACAGGTAACCGCAGCATGTTGTGGAAGGATTCCCATTAAAAAGCCGTATTTCTCTTATGAATGTATGAATTTAAAAGTCAGGCTAAAGTGTCAGTTTTATTCCTTCTCTACATTTGTGTTATAGCTGACAAATGTCTCCTCTTTCTATCTTTCCTTCTTTTCCATCGTTTTTACTTTCATATTAACCTCTTTCTTTGTTACTTTCTGTCCGTTCTACTTTTTCCTTCATTCATTCTTTTCTGACTTATTTACTCTATTTTTTTTCATTCTTTGTTTCCTTATTTCTGTGTATCTTCCCCTCATTTCTTTCTTTCTCTAAATTTTTTCATTCCTTGTTTCCTTCTTTCGATGTATCTTATGCTTATTCCCCTTTCTTTCTTTCTTTCTTTCTTTCTTTCTTTCTTTCTTTCTTTCTCTAAATTTTTTCATTCCTTGTTTCCTTCTTTCGATGTATCTTCCCCTTATTTCCCTTTCTTTCTTTCTTTCTTTCTTTCTTTCTTTCTTTCTTTCTTTCTTTCTTTCTTTCTTTCTTTCTTTCTTTCTTTCTTTCTTTCTTTCTTTCTTTCTTTCTTTCTTTCTTTCTTTCTTTCTTTCTTTCTTTCTTTCTTTCTTTCTTTCTTTCTTTCTTTCTTTCTTTCTTTCTTTCTTTCTTTCTTTCTTTCTTTCTTTCTTTCTTTCTTTCTTTCTTTCTTTCTTTCTTTCTTTCTTTCTTTCTTTCTTTCTTTCTTTCTTTCTTTCTTTCTTTCTTTCTTTCTTTCTTTCTTTCTTTCTTTCTTTCTTTCTTTCTTTCTTTCTTTCTTTCTTTCTTTCTTTCTTTCTTTCTTTCTTTCTTTCTTTCTTTCTTTCTTTCTTTCTTTCTTTCTTTCTTTCTTTCTTTCTTTCTTTCTTTCTTTCTTTCTTTCTTTCTTTCTTTCTTTCTTTCTTTCTTTCTTTCTTTCTTTCTTTCTTTCTTTCTTTCTTTCTTTCTTTCTTTCTTTCTTTCTTTCTTTCTTTCTTTCTTTCTTTCTTTCTTTCTTTCTTTCTTTCTTTCTTTCTTTCTTTCTTTCTTTCTTTCTCTAAATTTTTTCATTCCTTGTTTCCTTCTTTCTATGTATCTTATGCTTATTCCCCTTTCTCTTTCTTTCTTTTTTTCTTTCTTCCTTTCTTTTTCTTTCTCTAATTTTTTTTATTCCTTGTTTCCTTATTTCTGTGTATCTTCCTCTCATT
Organism: Lucifuga dentata; assembly: GCA_014773175.1. Classification (NCBI taxonomy): domain Eukaryota; kingdom Metazoa; phylum Chordata; class Actinopteri; order Ophidiiformes; family Bythitidae; genus Lucifuga; species Lucifuga dentata. The sequence goes on along the minus strand of VXCM01002203.1, from coordinate 1,213 downwards.
TCTTTCTTTCTTTCTTTCTTTCTTTCTTTCTTTCTTTCTTTCTTTCCTTCCTTCTCTAAATTTTTTATTCCTTTTTTCCATTTCTGTGTATCTTCTTCTTTTTCTTTCTCTAAATTTTTTTATTCCTTGTTTCCTTATTTCTGTGTATCTTCCCCTCAGTTCTTTCTTTCTTTCTTTCTTTCTTCCTTCCTTTTTCTTTCTTTAATTTTTTTATTCCTTGTTTCCTTATTTCTGTGTATCTTCCTCTCATTTCTTTCTTTCTTCCCTCCCTCCAGTGTAAGATGTCTCTCCACGGTCAGAGGGGTGAGTGTTGGTGCGTGAGCCCCCACACCGGCCGGCCGATCCCAGCAGCCCCCACCATGAGGGGAGACCCCAACTGTGGCCAATACCTCAGAGAAACAGACCTGGAGCTCCCCCTTGTGGCCCAAAAGTAGAACTACACACCTCCAGAGGAAAGACCACAAATATTGTAAAGTATTTGGGAACAAAGAGTATTTGGAACATCTGAGTAAGCTGTATTATCTGTACGTGTGTGTCTGTAGTTTGTGTGATGACAGTGAAGTTTAACCACCGTGGAGTGTCCTGGATTAAATGTGTAGAATGTAATTTTAGTAAGTATTTCATTGGCATTTACCTTTTTTTGTCATAGATATTCAGTAACTTTACTAATTATGACGAGCCAAACCAAATTTTCACTGTTTTCTACTGCTGTTAAAGTCTCAAAAAAATCTTAAAAGTATTAAAACTCCCCAAAATATGTGGTGTTTGTGGTTTTTTGTGTAATTTTGAAATGTGGGGTTTACGTTTTGACAGGAAACTATAAGAAACAAAATCTGATTATGAGGAACTGAAAAATCATCAGATCTCATTGTGAGGAGCAAGAATTTGAATTGATCAATTTAAAAAAAAAAAAGTCAGATTTTGTATCAATTTATAACAAATATTAATTTTTCAGCTTAACATTTGGATTTTTACAGTATGATCTTGAATAAAGACAGGTTGATTTCTTTTTTTGTTTGTTTTACAAGTAAGTGATCTCAGTAAAAACAGGTTGAACTTTTTACAGTGGGATCCACACTGTAAAGTTCCATGTTAAAAAAATTTACCCTTGCTTTCCTGTGGGTGAGAGACATTGACAAAGACAAGGAGAGAGAGAGAGAGAAAACAACTTTTGTGGCCTTTCTGGTGCAAAGTTCAAAACGAGTTGACACTT